>CAJQUW010006870.1:87500-94189 GCA_907163375.1 Prostheceraeus crozeri | reverse complement strand
TGGACCCCTGTGCGAGTCGGGCTTTTCTCAACCTCGCGTCGAGTAAGACGGAGGGATTCTATGCATGGCAATGTTTTGCATTATGTCAATCAATTACACTTTAAAAACCTTTTGTTTCAGCATTGCACAAAATGTATTTAACCTTGAAGGCCAAGATTATGTAATAACGTGCAAAATACATGCAATAACATGTAATATTATTTCAGTTAGGAAGTGCTATGTGCACAGGTACGCCTTGTCCAGCAAGACCCCACATTACATTTCCAACATTCATGGACTTCACGGTCAGACATCAGAATTCTGATGCCATATGGCACCTAAACTACCACTATTCAAAAACCGGTTCGAGAGCGATCGACCATCTGGGATAAGAATGAATATTATGGTATTACATGTTAAAATTCTCATGGCACTAGAGACTCCCTGTATTATTTCCATTAATTTTCTCAAATTGGTACATTCAATTCACCATATCCCCATTAGCGGGCGGTTGTCGCGAGTTCAATAGAATACAAGAAATTTACCTTCCCTACCTCCTAGACCTCTAATATTAAAAGCGATTTACTTACAGCCCACTGAAACTGATTAATATCCTCCCTGCGAAAGCGCCTTGCATTAAATATCCCTAATTTCTAGCCGACAACACTCCATACCAGTCATACGCGCAAAAATAGGAAATCGACAGGCACGTGTTTATAGACAATCATACATACCTGATACACTTCTTCAACATAAATAATTCATTAGTTATGCTCATCGCTCTGGGCTCGAGAGCTACGTTCTTTCGCGAGATTCACGATAAACAACAATGCAGCTCTGCAATCTTCGATAGAAGTAACCTCACGAGATTTACCTTCAGATGTGCAAGAGATAACCGCGAGTAGAGAGGAGACGCTCGCTTATCATATACGGCGCCGGCCAATTCCGCGTGCACTATAAATCAATGCTTCGTTCGGCATTATTTTTATTTAGATAAAAAAAATAATTTACATAGAATCAACCACAACATAGTTGTGATAATTCATCAATTTCTCTGACAAGCATGGTAATTTTAGATAAATAAATAGACAAAAACATTAAAAAGAGGGTTCGCGCCAAAAATTTGAAAATCGGATCGTTCGACCACTCCTCTCATTTCGGCGGTGTCTTGGTGACTTAGTGTATGTAAGTGGTCCGCTCTCAATAAGCAAGAAATAAATACAGGTTAAAGGTGGTAGCAACAGTTTGGGGGGTGTGGATTAAAATCCGAACAACAATTAATAGAAACTGCGATAATTTTAAAACTAGTCCTAATAGGGTAAACAAAAAACAATCACGGGCAAATTCCGCATCAAGTTTTAAGGGGCAGCTACTTCCTTAAGGGAAAAAGAATATCACTCACCAAATTCTTCATCAATTGTGGTAAAATATAATATGTCAAGTTTCTGGTTTGGACATACTTTAAAGCTACAATGTTGTTCATGATTAAGGGGAGGAGGATTTTAGCAGAGCGGAGGTCCGAGGTTGTAGGAATTCTCTATGAAAATTGTTCAATATAGGAAGTTTTTGCTGTGATTAAAGGCGAGCGGTGCTCAGGGGGCTTGATCTCAACGAAATTACAATGGCCCATTGGACGAACGAGAAGGTCCTTTACATTACTTAAAAAGAAATAAAATATGTACTTATGCCCGGCCAGTGACACAACTGCTGCTCCACGCTATATAATTAGGCCAATCGCAACAAGAATAGTATTACGCGTTAAAAATATAAACCTAGGCGCATCTTATACAAAAGAATGACTCCCGAAAGAATCACTGACTGAACTTCTCCTGTGACACTATCCCAGTAACACAATCTGCAAAGAAATATGGACGAAGAGCCGTACTAATAATAGCGAGCAATAATACAAGAGTTACATGATTGTTTTATATCATAGCGTTATGATTGTGAATTACGTGCTTTGTACTCCAGCAAGTCAAATGGTTTCCGATGTCAGTGCCACCAACTTTTGCATTAATCAAAATATTGGAAGAACCCGGTCAAATGAATCCCTCAATAAACGCCGGAATCGCAAGTTGATCTCTCCAGCTGAAATATTAGAGATCCAGACCTGCTAGAAAGAAAGGACCGAGTCCATTATATTACGGCTCCGAACAACTCGCAAGATGCATGTCAGTCATTCCCCTCCGTACACCTAACTTCCATCAGCCCCTGAAAAATGACCCTGACACCAACTACTCTAGTTCTCACTCCAAACTTTTTGCTGCCTCCGATACCACCAACACTCGAAGAATGGCAATACATACTTTTCCCCGCCGAACAAACTCCTTCATCCCTGAACAATGACCCGAACAATCACTCCCAGTCCACTTGCGTTTGGCTCCGAACAACTCATCCTTCAAAACCAACCCTGAAAAATGACCCGAACAACACTCTAGTCCCACCTCAATAAGGCTCCGAACTAACTCCTTCAACAACCCTGAAAAATGACCCACCCCACACTCCCACGTCCCACTCAACTTGTCCCACCTGAACCAACTCGACAGATGCAATCTTAACCCTCAACGCTACCGAACAAATCCCTCAACAACACTGAAACAATGATCCGAACCAATACTCTAGTCCCCTTCAATTGCCCTCCGGACAATTCGAAGATGCAATCCTTCCCCTCCCAACAAACTCTTCAACCAACACACTGAAAAAATGACCCCGAACAACTCTAACCAGGTCCCCACTTGTTTGGCCTCCGAAACAACTCGAAGTATTGCAATCCATATCCCCCTCCGAACAACTCCTTCACACCCGGAAAAAGACCCGAAAACACTCTACGCCAAGCTAGCCCTCTTTTGTTAGACTTCCGAACCAACTCGGAAATACAATCTTTCTCCTCCGAACAACTCCTTCAAAAAAAAAAAAATACAACCGCTGAAAAATGACCCGCAACAACACTCCAGTCCCACACAATTGCCACCGAACAACCGAAAGCGCCATGCAATCATTTCCCCTACCGAACCAACGCCTTCAAACCACTGAAAAACAGAGACCCGAACAACACCTCTAGACCCACCTCAATTGCCCTCCGAAACAACTCGAAGCTTGCAATCTGCTGCTTGCTCTTGCCAAGCTCCCGAACCAACCCTTCACCACTAAAAAATGACCCGAACAATACTCTAGTCCCTCTCAATTGCCTCCGGACAACTCGAAGTGCAATCATTCCCATCCGAACAACTCCTACAAAAACTCAAAAACAACCCCAACCCCTGAAAAATGACCCCAATCCAACACTCTAGTCCACTTGTTTGATATGAGCTCCGAACAAACTCGGAAACTCTAACAATCTACAATCATACTACTCCTCCCGTACCCAACTCTCTTCCACAAACACACTGAAAAATGCGGGACCCGAACAACACTCTAGTCCATTCAATTGCCCCTCACCGAACAACTCGAAGATGCAATCATTCCCCACTCTCCGAACAACTCCTTCAACACTGACAAAATGATCCCGAACAACACTCTAGTCCCACCTTGTTTGGCCTCCGAACACAACTCGAAGATGGCAATCATCTACCCCACCGAACAACCTCCTTCCATCCCTAAAAAAATATCCGACCACAAAACCCTCTAGTCCACTTATCTTGACTATGAACAACGAACACAACTCGGAAATCACAATCATCTCTTTCCCTCCCTCCGAACCAAACTCAACTCCTTCTAGCCATTAAAACATGATCCGGGGAAAAACAACACTCTGGTGTCGTGTCCTACTTATTCTGACCTCCGAACAAACTCCAAAATAGCAATCACATCACCCCTCTCCGCAACAACTAACCTCCTCAATACCCCAACGTCCAAATAGGATCCCTAACAAAACACTCTAGTCTATTAATTTGGCCCCCGAACAACTCGTAAGGCACGCAATCTATCTAAATCCCCTCTTCGAACAACTCCTTCCTTCCAAACCCTGCAAAATATGATCCGACACACACTCTAGTTCCACTCAATTTCAACATATATTGCCTCCGCCAACTCGAAGAAGCAAACTTATACTGCTCCAACAACATCCTTCAAAATCAACCCCTGACAAAGTGACCCGAACCACACTCCATCCACTCAATTTTCCTCCCGAACCAAACTCGAAGACGCAATCCATTTCCCCCTCCGAACAACTCCTTCATTCATCCACCTAAAAAAAAAAAAAAAAAGACCCTAACAACACTCACACTGAGATTCACTTGATTGCGCTCCGAACACCCCGAAGATGCAAGCTCAATGCAAGCTTATGAATTGCTCCACAAGCAATACCTTGCGAATTAATGAATCATAGCTTCACACCAAAAAGCCTCTCCCATCAAATTTTCAGGAGGTATCTTGTCGAAACACCTGTGAATTTAGCAAATTTAATCAAGAGTCCTGCGATAAGCTAAACTTGTCCGTTGCTGTTTTTGCTGTTGAATCGCTATTCGATGAAATGAGAACAAGTTTAATACTATTTTCCGAAATTCATGTCGACGAAATTGATTCCCATTCTGCATTCGACTGTCAATTTCATGGTAGAGTTGGAGACGCCCCCTCGTCCATTCACACCCTCGCAATGTCCAACATCAAAAATACAAGAACACACAAAGAAATCGAACGCATTTGGAGATTCGTTTTAGTATTTGTAGGCCTAAACAATACATCTTTTGCTCCCTGGTAGTCACTCCACTGGTTCTGTTTCTGCCACCTGAGGTCGATAAGACCATCAGCATGCGTATCCAAAGCATCTCCAAAAAAAGAAGAGCTCTCTCGCCATTGAAATGCATCCAGAGACTGTTGCCCTATCTGCGAAGATGAAATTTCCCACGACAACTCTATAACCAGCACACTTATATAGCACTCTGCTTTTTTTCTTTCTACTCTGTTTTACACATGAAATGATCATCTCAAATCAATCTTTCGTTGCACATCTCCCAACTCCTTACGATGTCCACAACACCTCTGAGGACATCGATTGAGAGACACATACCTCCCTCTGAGACACATAAACTCATCATCGCACGCTTCAAAACTCCTATCGAAGCATTTACTTATGGATGATTTTTGTGGCAACAATCATATACACATGTGAACACGATCACTGTGACTCATTTACGACGCCTATGCAATAAATTCATAGCCTGCTTCTTATATCCCATCCATTTAGCACAGCTTGGGGTATTGTCTTCAGATTGATATAATTGACACACCACAGGATGCATCATAATCAAGTCGCAAAAAGCTAAAAACACTCTTATATAGATTTATTAAAACCCCAGTTTGAGTTGTTTTGGAGCCATCTCCGAGCCCACCTGCTGGCCGAGCCCTTGTAGAGAGCAGAAAACCCATCGTCCTACCGCCACAGAAGTTTTGGATTGAAATCTTGCTATTGCTCGAGTCGGAGGACATCTTTGTATTCTAAATTCTATGCCCAGAGCAGAACTGGCACCCTTGCGATGTATATGAATAAGCTATCAAGAGAAAATGCTTGAGATTTGAACTCCTCTTTTGCACTTGCTTCTGTACCATGGAACTCAACAGTCTAATATTGAGAAATTACTACATGCGGCATTTACCGGTTGATTTTGTGACGAGAAAGCCATAGACTATAAATTTGTCAACAGGCATTACAGACTCATAGAATACACCTCCAAGAATCGCATATACAATGAAATGTGTTCGTTTTCAGTATCAACAAACTTACTTTTAAAGAAAATCTGATGTATTCACCCCACCATTTACTTCATTTATATTGTTGCACTGTATTTAACATTTGTATATCATAATTACCGACCAGCTGTTAACTAAAAAGCGTTACGGTTCAAACAAAATACGTGCCATGTCATCGAATGAATATCCGAGCAAGTATAGCATTGCTATTTTCGGCTATTTCTCTATGGATAATCGAGATCACACAATCAAATGAAATGACATTGACAAGCTATATTAACATTTGGACGTAGTTCATACCTCACACTGGCCTACACTGGTCCTTACAGTATACACTCACAGAATTTAAGCCCCATTTTTGTCTAAATTCCGTGATAACAATATAAGCACTAACAAAGTGAAAAAATTTGAATAGGCGCTCTGGATTTAACCTGAAAATAAATGTGATCAATAATAAAGTGTGGTAATCAAAATATTGTATCATATGTCGCAAGCTGGAGAAGAACAGCAGCATCCCGAAACAGCTGCTGTAACGTAAAACGTTTAACACTGGAGCAACTGGTTAAAGCCAGCAATCAATAGCAAACAAAGAATTATCTTTGTACAATCTAACTTCAACACACACATTAACAGCCCATCAATGCATGCTACACATTTCTTGCTATCATTTACTCTTATATAAACCTTCACCAGGGCTGCAAACTGTGCCGAATTCCACAACATCGAAAACCGCGTTGAAGGCACGCGCTCGACGCCGCAAGGCTGTCTGCCAACACTTTAACCATTTTCAACTTGATAATAATCCGGGCCTAAAACTGAAAAGTTTGAGTTTTAAAAATTACTTTGTAATCAATAACTTTTTCTTCAGATGTTAAGCTTCTATTACACTAATAAATCCCCCCCCCCCTGGTGACCTATCGATTTAGAAGACATTTGATGGACCTAAATTAAAAAATGAACTCAATGAATTCTCCTCTCCAATACTGCCACCACTCTTGTTCTACCGACCCGTTGTCTTTACA
>CAJQUW010006870.1:0-80000 GCA_907163375.1 Prostheceraeus crozeri | reverse complement strand
GTAAGATTGCTTCTTCGAGTTGTTCGGAGGCAATTGAGTGGACTAGAGTGTTGTTCGGGTCATTTTTCAGTGTTGAAGGAGTTGTTCGGAGGAGTAAGATTGTATTTCCGAGTTGTTCGGAGTCAAACAAGTGGACTAGAGTGTTCTTCGGGTCATTTTTCAGGGTTGAAGGAGTTGTTCGGAGGGGAATGATAGCATCTTCGAGTTGTTCGGAGGCAATTGAGTGGACTAGAGTGTTGTTCGGATCATTTTTCAGTGTTGAAGGAGTTGTTCGGAGCAGTAAGATTGCTTCTTCGAGTTGTTCGGAGGCACTTGAGTGGACTAGAGAAAAGTGTTGTCGGGTCATTTTTTCAAGGGTTTGAAGGAGTTGTTCGGAGCCAAACAAGTGGACTGGAGTGTTGTTCGGGTCATTTTTCAGGGTTGAAGGAGTTGTTCGAAGGGGAATGATTGCATCTTCGAGTTGTTCGGAGCCAAATAAGTGGACTAGACTTTTGTTGGGGTCATTTTTCGCGGATGAATTAGTTTTTCGGAGCCAATTTTGATTACACTTTAGGTCATGTTAGTTGTTCGGAGGGGAAACATAGCAGGAAAGCAGTGCCGATGTGTCATTATTGCGTAGAATAGCAAACCTCTTGCGTTTGAAACCGCATACTCTTTGTTCGGTAGTATTATAGATGTTCGGATTTTAACCTTTGGTTGTTCGGGCTTGTTCGGAGGTGTTCGGACTTGTTCGGATTTGTTTGGAATATGATTTTATGACTTTCTTGCTGATTTAAGTTCACGAGCAGGTAAAACTGACTACTTTCTACTCATACATGAAATGTTCGGCTCAATATTTTTCCATTTTCAATGAGATTTTAATTGTTCGGAATAGATTTGTTGTTCGGATTTTATCTACACCCTGTGGTTGGAAACTTTCAGTCTATTGAAACCACTGCTTCAATTACAACATAACATATGCTTTACAATTAAATGGTGTATACAAACAAAATGTCTAGTTCGCAATTCATAATGTAGCGTTACTCTATGGTCACGTAACAGGCGGTACCATGCTTGAAAATGGGAAGCGAATTAGTTAAAATTTTCTATCACTAAAAGACGTACATGTTCTACAAAAACTGAATGAAATCCGGGCCAAATTTGAGATGGCATTCTCGAGACGAACTACGGCTTTCTTGAGATAAAATGGATATGGATTTCGATAGTTGCCATGCGATGCATGATTCTTCATAAGTTGAAGAGAGTCAAGCTGCTCCAGTTCGTCTAACGTTTTACGTTCCAAATAATTACTTTTTGTATTGATATGTAGTACCGGCATGTTCCTTGTATTCATCCTATATTTCTGATGCAGCAAATGTACATTTCAGAATCTGACAGCAATTATGCAGCGAACAATTATTTGTCGATTTCCTCTCGTAGGTGTGACTGTGTTGAATCGTGATCAGTCACATATGCTTTATTTCGTTATCATCGGATACATCCCATATCATTCAAGAAAAATCTAGTTACCTTATGTCCATTCACAGATTTGGTTGCTTGCATACTATAGGGTTCCTCTATCAGCCAACCACAGCGAGCCTCCTGTCTAGTGCACGGCGCTCTCTTCTCGGTAAGCAGGAATCGGCAGCTATTATGTCATAATGAATCTTTGACATGAATGTGCAGGCAAACTAACGAGCAGATGAGTGTGGCAGTGATAGGAAATGTCGTAGTAATTGAATACTTCAATATTTAAGAATAAAATTCGTTTCTGAAATTGACCGAACTACACCTTTAAGTCACAAATATTGTTTTTTCATGGGTTCGTGTAATATACTGACCAGCACTCTATAATGTATAGACCAGAATTCACAAATCGCGATGACAAAGGAAATTTTATGCGCTTACTATATCCGTTCTGCATGACTTGAGAGCCTACACGGAACTGATGAATCCATGGGACGCAGGTTCGACTGTTGAATAGAAGACCTAAATAGCATTGAATAGAAAATAACAATAAATACGCTGTAATTTATTCCATATATATTAATTCGCTGGATACGAAAAATAACATGCAAACACATACCAAATTCACATACAATTTTGAAACTAACATTTGAAACGAGATTCTCGTATGTTTACAGAGATCTGGTATGCTATTCATACGAGAGCTCACTTACTTTCGCATGTGATTGGTATGTAGCGAAACGAACTATTCTATCTGTGATTGACTGTTTTACGACGAAATACGAGTTGTTGGTATGTTTTAGATTCGAGACCCGATGCAAATTCGTCCTGATTCGTACGTCTTTCCGTATGTAGAGCTTTAAGTCACATAGCAAATATTCATATATATTACATACTACTGTCAAAAAAATTTTTCAGTATCCCAGTCATCAATATTTCTTTTTAGTGTAGTATTTATCTAGTTTAGATTTATTGTGAATTTTATGCTGTATGTCGTCGTTGATACTTGCTAGTAACATTAACAGGACGCTTGTTTAGCTCTACGTAATGAACCAAGTTGATTAACATCAATTCATTCTAACGATATCTTTCGTGCAACCACGTTGACTTATGTATCTGAAGAATAACTACTTTTGCGTTCATGAATTATAATGTGTTTTTATTTCGGATCAATAAGATGCTTAATTCCAAAATTACATAATGCATAATTGTTGATGGTTTAATACTTATTGATTACTTATGAAATGCCTTAGACTTACATGCATTAAAATCGAATTCAGTGTTGTAGGTTTGACTCTTGAATGTCATTATCTCACTACTTACAAAACAGTAGTAAGTACCATGCAACATTAGTGTGATCTCTATTGACAAAATGCCTTAAATCAACGTATTTTAGACATCACTGATGCTTTCCTTTAACATTGTGCTGGTATAGCCTTAGTATGTAAAGCATGCCACAGTTGAAATAACATACGAAAAGCATACAAATAGATACAGAAATATGCCAAAAAATATTTTGGTATGCATCCTTCGTATGTGATTGGTATTGAGCGATTTACAGTGTAACTGAAGTTAAGGTTCAAATATATTAAAATCATCATGACACACGCGTGTATTTCAATGTGATATTTTCTTGTGCCATCCGGGGATATTCAATTTTCAATTCAAATGTTGCAGAGAGGCCCTTAAATATGCGCCTTGACTTTGGAAGTAACATCTTTAATGAGAAAGATGAACGTGAAATTGTCTGCGGATCTGATCACAAACATTTAATGGAAATTGAACTGAAACTACAGTCAGGTGGCTACGAAATTTACATTACAATGAAAAAGGGCGAAAACTTTATTGCAATACTACATACAGGGAAGCCTGAGTGGAGGCATGTAAGGTCCTTTCCTTACACGGTCCGTGGTGTCACTGTCCGCAAATTCCCTAGTAGTAAGGAAGTGACAAACACCAGATAGCGCAAGATGGCCGCCATCGCTGAGTCCCCCCCCCTCTGGAACGGCAGAGTGTCGTGGTCGGCCGCCGTGGTGCTTCGGGTCTGAGTCCCCCCCCCTCTGGAACGATAGAGTGTCGTGGTGGACTTGGGCGACCGCCAGGATTAGTCTTGAGGCTATAGTGTGTGATGTTTTTGGTGCAATCTGCTGAATGTTGGGTTGTAAAATGGGTTGTTTCGAGTGGAAGGAGTGGTCGGATGAGAAAACGGAGGTCGGATTCGTGTTCAGCGTGAAATTCTGCATCGGTAGGGTGAGTTTCAAGGCAATCGGTGAGAAAAAATTTTTCTTCAAAATTTTAACAGAGTTAGAATTTGGGACGTTTTGGTGTGTAGCGCCCAAACGAAGCATCGGATGGGAAAACGGAGGCCAGATTCGGATTCAGCGTGAAATTCTGCATCGGTATGGTGTATTTCCAGCTCAATCGGAGAGAAAAAATTTTCGGCTGACGTCCCCCCCCCCTCTGGACAGCTTGCTTCGATTTTGGCTTCCAGTGGACGGATTTTGTCGTGCGATAGCTCGTTTGAAAGCTAAGAGTGAGACAAATTCAGTGAAAGAATCGGCTTGTTCCTATCTGTCTTCGTTTAGATGTGAGACGCCATTTAAGATTTTGGGACATTGGCGAAAAACGACAGAGTTAGAATTTGGGACGTTTTGGGCTCTAGCTTCAAAACGAAGCATCGGATTGGAAAACGGAGGCCAGATTTGGAATCAGCGTCAAATTCTTTATCTGTATGGTGAGTTTCATGTCAATCGGAGAGTTTCAAGTCAATCGGCGAGAAAAATGTTCAACATTTTTCGGAAAAACTACAGTTAGAATTTTTGCGATGGCTGCCTACTGTAGAGCCAAAACGAAGCATCGGATGGGAAAACGGAGGGCAGATTCGGATTCAGCGTCAAATTCTACATGGAAATGGTGTATTTCCAGCTCAATCGGAGCACTAGAACCGGAGATAGACGGGTTTTTTAGTGTTTGGATGATGGGTGTTACGTCATCAGCTGATCGCCACACACTATATAAGCTGGGAACCGAGAGAGACTTGTCATTAAGACGAGAGATTGTCAACGGTAAGTCGTCTCTCTGAGCTCCGATGATAGCTTCGGACATTCCAAATCCCGAGTTTGTGTAAGAAACCGACTTAGAAAATTTCATTGGTGATATCAGCTAAGCCGTCAGACTTAGAGGTTCGCCAGGAGATGGCCTTCGTCTCCAGGCCATAAAAGACTCCAAAACTTTAAAGGCTTGTAACTTTGCTTCTACAAGTCCGTTTGACTTGATTCAAAAAAGGTTCGGTCGCTATTGACCTTGCCTAAGTGACTGACTACTTATAAAATTTCATAAGTAGTGCTAAAAAACTGAAAAATTTAAATTCGCTTTTTTTGGCAATTTTCGGGGTTTTCAAACCTTCTGAATTCAACTAAGACATTTATAAAGTTGTGGGAGGCAAGCTTCGGCTTGGAATTTGCAACCTTTGTAAACAATCCACTGATTTTCATGTCAAAATCGGGGTCCGGATACCAACACAGTGATATGACGCACGCTCTGTCCGCGGGAGGTTGGATTTGTGGGCCGAGGCCTTGGAGTTGGGATAAGATCCCCTCTGAGTAATGCCTGTAACGGATTCAAAGGTTCGACACTTTCCACCAATCTCACAATTTAGCTGTATGATTATAAGAATGACTGCCAATGTCGCCTGTTAGTAATTCTATTTCATCCTTCCTTTACAGATACATAAGTTACAAAATGGGAGGCAACTCAAAATTTTTATTTAAAAAGTGTTCTTGCGGAGAAATAAAGAGGGGTGGCGAATTCAAACGCCACATTAACAAGTATAAGAATACGCCTCACTTCCACGAGGAAAGAGCCGTTATTTCCGGCTGTACACATTGCCTGAAATTTTTGAAAGGCAAGGAGCATGAGGAATTTTACATCGCCCACGCCGATTGTCCGCTCAAAAAGGCAAACAATTATATAACATCAGATATCGGCAAAGTGATCGCACCCTTCTTCAACGAAGAAACAGTCGATCTTGACGCAGCACTACAAGAGGCTATTGCAACAATTTTGGAACCTGCTGCTTCGGTCACTACCTCATCAACAGCAGAAGAGAAGGCCCCACTAAGCGATTTGGATAGCTCAGATGACTCCGATTCTGAGGAGGTCGTCATTACTAAAGACACGGAAGAGATAGGAAAACCGACAAATCAGTCTTCCCCGAAAAAGAAAGTAATCGCACCTTCCCCAGTAAAGAAGGGGATTAAGCAGCAGACGAACAGCTGAATAAGGATACCCAGATCGCAAAAGTGAGCCAGGAATATGCACTCACAAAATTAAAAGATGAGCTCACTCGTTACAAAAATGAATGTTCGGCCCTTAGGGATGACAATTTCCACCTGAAGGGTCAGGTAGCCGAGATTCGGGCCCTCAAGACACAAGTGATCAATTTAGAATCTTTCCGCGAAAGGGCGCTTGCCAGCGAAAAACGCGTTACTGAGCAGACAACGTACATAAAATCACTAAAAGCTCAGGAAGAGGTGTCAAATTTAAAAATCGAGCAACTAAAGGCCAGCCTGACTGAGAGTCAGAAGAAAGAAGAGAGACGAACAACGCTCCACATTCCCATCATCAAGAGCAGAATCGTCGACAGCGTCATCCTTGAGAGTGAGGACTTGGATGCCACATTCGAGTGCTACGAGGGAGCAATGGCGGAGATGCGCTGTCTCCATGTCTCCATCAAGCATGATGGCGAAATAAAGGAGCTGCGCCACCGGAAGCGGAAACTGCCGGCCAAATACTTACCTCAACCATCACCATCGAAGGGGTCGCGAACCGGCTAAATTTCTCTTATGGTAAGTTAATATCATCTCTATCACTTGAATATATTTTCATCTATTTTTCCTTCTATTTTCAGATACGACGAGAACGAACCAACGGCTCTCTTAAGGGCCACCATGGGGCAAGACATGATAGAACCTCCACGCGGTTTGCCCTGGGCAGTCTTTAGACTGGCGAATACTATCATTAAGTTGAATGTGCTATCAGTCAACTTGAACGTTACATCACATTAGAGGGGTATATAAAGGACTACCTCTCATTCCATTTCATTTCAATCATGGAGACGCCAAACGCTGCAGTCAACTCTCCTCGCGGACCACAGTTAAGACCGCGAAATTTATTTAATGAATTTGCTAGAATAGAGGAGCAAGACAGAGTTCACAACAATCTTGTTCAGATTGGCAATCCGATGACAGCAACTGCTGTCAATCCAACGGAATGGCGCTACATTCCACTTTTTAGCCATGTGCCAGTTAGTGTGGAAGTCGACAGTGCTACCAAAGAGAGAGTCAAAGACTCTCTCAGCAGAATTGGTAGGGTGTAAGATGACGTTACTCCCGAGAACGAACCATCGGCTCTCTTAAGGGCCACCATGGGGCAAGATATGATAGAACCTCCTCGCGGTTTGCCCTGGGCAGTCTTCGGACTGGCGAATACTATCATTAAGTTGAATGTGCTATCAGTCAACTTGAACGTTGCAAATGAAGTTCGGTGTAATACTTCCTTTCGACGGGCGTTCCTGTAAAGGGCGGCGGTGAAACCCGTAGCTATGTATACCGCAAGGGACATTCGGCAATGGTCAATCTTGTTAAACCTCTCTGCGTCATGTTTGCAAGTGATTGCCTCTGTCTCAACGTAGTATGCATTCGCGTCAGGGCGACATTTAGCCAACTGTCGAAGGTTGCCTAAAACTTTCCATTGCATACGTTATGAGAACCATGAGTTCTACCTGTCTCTATCAATGAGACGAATTGATGAATGGAATGAAATGGGAGGACACTCACGCGCCACACGCAACATAACACACTTCTCTCTTCCGTAGTCTAACAAGCTCTTTACACATGGATCGCAGTCGATTGCTATCCCAGAATCATGTAAGCTATCTTAATTTTGTTTGACACTATTTCATCTATCATCATCATCCATATGAAATGTTATAAGATTTGCAAGTTAGACTAAGCGTGCTACTATTTCCAAATGAAAAAGTATACATGGTTAAATTATTCACTAAAGCCCCATTCAAGTAAGTCAGTATGAAAGCAAAGATAATACGAAATAAACATTTATTATGGCATGTATTTCAAAAGGTCTTCATCGTCAATATCGTCCCAGAGTCTGACTTCACATAGATCACAAAAACAGTTGAGCTGCTTTAAACGTTCTTCTGCAGCGTCCCTCACTTTCTCAATGTACGCCCACTCCGCCACGGTTCGCGGTTGGGAGTTAGGGGTGTACCACTCCCATATTTGATGCAAGTGCGACTTGCTGGTCATCTCCATCACCCCTTCGGCATCATATTGTAAATATTTCCACCGTATGCCTGTTAGGTCGGGCAACTCCTCTTCATCATCCTCCGATAATGATAACTTTCGTATATTGCCCAGATTGTATGTCTTCTCCACCTTCGCCTTTCTTGGTGCATTTGGTGTAACGAGCACCTTTGCTGATGTGCATGGAGAGGAGAACTCCAATGCGGTATTTGGTGTTGTTGGAGGACTTGTCATGTTGTCTTTGAAATGGTGACTTTGAATAATGATAACTTTAACATTTTTCTAATTCTTAAGTATCAACAAGCAACCAATCAGAATGAACATCCAATGAATGATGAATATGAAAGTATATAAGCAAAGTGACATTCATGTCATTTCATTTAATCTGTGAATCATACAAGTGGCGAACGCACGATCTCTCTCTTTGACTATTATTCTGTCTGATCATATTTCATTAAAATGGTAAGTTAAAGATTTCCTCTCTCATCTCCCTCAAACGTGTGACTAATAGCATCTTCCTCAATTTCAGGCATCAACTTCATCACCAACGTCCTCTCTTCTCGAGGAAAGTTTAGAGTTATTGAGTCAAGGTAGGTTGTAACACTACACTGAGGCTTGAACAGAGATGATAGAATGATTTCTCTTTCAGGTGATGCGAGTTCCAGCTCAGAACTGTCGCGACATGGCAACGAGTGGGAATGTGCTGACTGTGGGCACATCTTCACGAGGAAATGGGATCTCACCCGACACATCAAGCGAGGTGTTTGTCGACCTAAGCCGGCATCAATCTCCGAAGGTAGGGATGATTCTGTTAACGATGTCTCCTTTTCTTGCGATTTATGCATTCAGTCTTTCGAGACACGTTTTGAACTATCTTCGCACAGACTTCAACATACACACACGAACGATACCTACACCAACGGTACCTCCTCTATCCGACTCACTGAAGTGTCCATAAATAATTTAGTGAGGAACTACCAGATGGACTCCTCAGAAACCATTGCTAACTTTGAGGAATGGTTTCATCAAAATTCATCATTGATAGAAGCGCTCTTCAACAATTTAGACAATTTTAGGATGAAGGCGCTCATCTATCTTAAAATAAAATATGTAAAAATCGACCACCATACTGGACAAATAATAGAGAGGTTAGAGTTTCACATACCCTCCTCTCCTGCAACCGAGGTTGTAGACTATGAGTCTTGGATAAATTTTCACACCCAAGGATTAAAATTAAATATTGATAAGTTTAACGAGCGCGATAGCGGTCTCATTTTTGACGGCATTGAGTCCGCCTTATTTAAAATCAGTTTATTAGGAAATCATAGTGGTCGAGGCTCCTTTAAACTTCCAAAAAATTTAAAAAACAAAACAGCAGTCATCAATGTAGATTGCGAATCGCAATGTTTTAAATATGCTGTCCTCTCCATTCTCCACTATAATGACATCAATGCGAATCGAAATCGCACATATAGCTATAGGCAGTGGGAGAATGAATTAAACTTCGATGACTGTAATAGTGACGATATGAAAATTAAAGATATAGAAAAATTTGAAAAATTGAACAACATTAAAATAGTTCTCCATGTTTGGGAAAAAGGATTGAAGGGTGTGCGCTACAACTCGCGTTCGAGTTGTTATGAGCGTACAGTAAACCTGTTATTAGTAAAACAGGATGATAGTGAGGAATGGCACTACTGCGGTATTCCCAAAATCTCTCGCTTATACCACCACTTAGAAAACTCTAGTAGAGAGTTATATTACTGCGACAGATGTATTCGCCACTTTAGGAGGAAAACTAAATTTGAAACTCATTATGAGTGGTGTAAGCGAGGTAAACTGCAAATGGAACGCATGCCCAAAGATAAGGAGTTTTCATATAGAGAGAATGGCGATGAACTAAGTCCTCTTCGTGTCATCTATGCTGACATCGAATGCTATATCGATGATAACATCCATCGACCAGCAGCCATTTCCTGCTATGAAGTATGGCATGATCACTTTAGGAGTAGGCAAAATAAAATGCGCGTCTGGCAAGGTGAGGATTGTATTTACCAATTCCTACAATTCCTCGAACAGGCTGTAAAATTTCAACAAAAGTATGATGGTGAACTCTATCGCAGATCATTGCATATGACAGCAGATGATCAAGCAAAATTTGATAGCTGCAACATTTGCCCCAAATGTAGGAAA
Source organism: Prostheceraeus crozeri (assembly GCA_907163375.1). Lineage (NCBI taxonomy): Eukaryota > Metazoa > Platyhelminthes > Polycladida > Euryleptidae > Prostheceraeus > Prostheceraeus crozeri. Next base: position 70,038 of record CAJQUW010006870.1, on the reverse strand, counting down.
ACATTTGATGATGATAAGATTAAGAAAGTGCGCGACCATGATCACATCACTGGTAAATTTAGAAACGCACTCTGTTCAAAATGTAATTTTTCACTTAGGATGAAACGGCGTACATTACCCGTCATTTTCCATAATTTCAAGGGCTATGACAGCCATATGATAATAAAAGGAGGTTTAGGTCAAATGAAAGAGTGGAAGCTTGATGTAATAGCACAAACGAGAGAGGAGTTTATGGCCATGACAGCAAAAGTGCCTGTCGATAAAACTAAAGAAAATAAGACGGTCTATTTTGATATAAAATTTTTAGATTCCTACCAATTTATGACTGCATCACTGGCCTCTCTCGTGCAAAATCTAAAGTCTCTTCCACTAACACAAAATCTTAAGAAACAATACCCAAATCTAACCGATGAAGTCATCACACGGAAAGGAGTCTTTCCATATGCATATTTTGATGCGATTAGTAAACTCGGCGAGACTTCTCTTCCGCCCATAGATAAATTTAAAAATGATTTGACCGGCGCAGAATGTAAGACCGAAGATTATGATCATGCACAAGATGCATGGATAAAATTTGACTGCCATACATTTGGTGAATATATGATTGCCTACCTTAAGTTAGATGTATTTTTGCTGGCTGATGTATTTCAGGAGTTTCGACGAGTGGCATTAGAAGAAGATAAGTTAGATCCCGTCCACTTTGTCAGTCTGCCAGCCATGTCATTTAAGTCTGCTTTTAAAATGACTGGTGAGACCATTCATCTCTTACAAGATCCAGAGATGTATAATTTATTTGAGCGAGGAATTCGCGGTGGTCTCACATTTGTAAATAAACATAGGTTAAAATCAAAAATAGTAGGCAATGACCAGACTCATCTGAAGTATTATGACCAAAATAATTTGTATGGTAGTTCATTATCCAAACCGCTACCTCACTCTGAGTTTAGCTGGTTAGATGATAGTGATATTCAACATTTCTCCAACCCTTCTAACATACTAGCAATTCCAGATGAAGGTGATTGGGGATATTATTTTGAGATAGATCTAATCTATCCAAATAATATTAAACATAAAACCGTAGATTTTTCCACTCGCACCCGAATCAGGTGAAGTGAGTAAAGATATGTTTTCCGACTTTATGAAACAATTTCATAAAGATTTAGAATCATGTGGACAACCCGACTATAAGCCTTGTCGCAAACTTTTACTCACCCAGTATGATAAAGAAAACTATCTAGTCCACTTTAGCATCTTAAAATTTTATTTAGAAATGGGTATGATTTTAAAAAGAGTTCACCGCATTATTAAATTTAGACAGAAAGCCTTCCTCAAGCCATATATTGATAGCAACAGCCAGAAACGTGCACTAGCCCAAAATAACTTTGAAAAAGATTTTTATAAATATAAGAACAACAGTCTATTTGGTAAGACGATGGATGATGTTAGAAAGCGCGTAAACTACAAACTAGTTAATGATGATCAAAAGTATCACAAATTGACCTCATCACCTCTATTCATCGATAGAGACATTATCGATGAGGACCTTATAGGTGTTAAAATGATAAAATCTGAAGTTGAGTTGTGCAAACCCATCTATATTGGTCAAGCTGTACTAGATTACTCTAAGCTTGAAATGTACCAACTCTTTTATAAAATACTAAAACCATGTCCTCTCGTAAAAGAGGTTCGTTTGTTGGGTGAAGATACAGATAGTTTCTTCTTAGGTATTACCACTCAAAAAGATTTAAATTTCAATGAAGTAGGAAAATCTTTAGAAAGATATTTTGATACATCAAATTATCCTGCTGATCATCCACTCTACTCCATCAAAAATAAGGCAAAACTTGGCTGCTTTAAGGATGAGACAGCAGGGAAGGAAATAGATGAAATGATTCTCCTCCGTCCAAAAATGTATTCTATGAAATTAAAGGATAGTGATGATAGCATTAAGCGCGCTAAAGGCATATCAAAATCCATTGTGCAAAATATGAAACATAAGAATTTCAGGAAAGCCTATAGAAATAAAAATATAACGTTTGTCAATATGACAATCTTAAAATCTAAGTCGCATGAGATCAAAACTCATACTTTTAGGAAACGCGCTTTCAGCATGGGAGGATAAGAGGTGCTGGTTAGAACACAACATATCTCTTCCACATGGACATCCTGACACAAACATACCACCACCCAAAAGAATTAAACTCACACTACCACATTCAGGAGACGTCTTAGCATAATCATCCTTAACTTAGTATTTTGATGTTGATTTCTGTAGATAAACATTGTTGTTTTATGTATCGCATGAGATTGTTTTTTCCTTGTGAATATGTGTCCACATCTGTACATTCCCCATGTGATGACTTTTCCACTGAAAGACATTTTTCCTATCCCTGTATATTTCCACCCTTCACGAAGTAAAAAGACTTTTTGTATATAACAATGTCTATTGAAGTGCGCTCATGTATATATTTTCAGTGGATGTTGTATAAAGTCTATTGCTTCACATTCATGTACATATTTCAATAAATGTTGTATAAAGACTTCACTTTGTTTTCCGAAACACTAACGTTATGAGGGATTTAGTATCTTTCACATGGATGCACTCTTGTAAACCATTGGTAATTTTGATAGCAATAGAGGGTATAGTTTGTTTGACGACGGGATGATAGAAAATAGATTCAAACATCTTCTCGACTATTCCATATGAAGCGTCTTTATCATGAATGAAATCACGTAAAATGTATTCTTTTTTCTCACCAACAGAAATAGGTAGAATCAAATCACTTTGAATGTAAAGGTGCTGTTCATGTTTATCAAGTGTCATTGGTGTTTCTATACCAATCGTATGCGCAGCAGCAAACACTGTTTGTAGTATTGAAAAACCAAAGAGTTTTTTCAAATTTTTACTCAATTGACATTGAATGTCATCACCCAGTTTCAGAACAACGCGTTGATTTTCAATTGAAAACGAAATGTGGTGTGTCTTTACATCATATTTACTTTTCATCACATGCTTCAACTTCTGTTGTATATAAGGATTTACTACATGAATGAAGCTTTCAACTGTATGATATAGACGCGGCATTATATTGATAGCAACTTTAGATTCTTCATAAGACTGGTAAATTTTCTTGATGCGATCGCCATAGATGTCCACCCACCATTCATCATTAACTGAATCAGCTTTAGTGTGATATTCATGAGAACCATACACCACACCGCTTCCAATAATAGGTGTATAATGTCTTACAAAATGACGCAAGGTTGGAGAGAAATAAACTGTAAGTTTGTCATTATATTTCTGAATAACCAACTTATTTTTGTCCGCCATAATTTTCTCTCCATACTTCTTACCCACAGTCTCATTCCATCGTTTTACTAACTCAATAAGTGATAAAGGTTGAACACCACGCTTTTTCAAAATGATGCGTTCTTCGCATTCTACAACATCTTCATCAAATATTTTAAATCTATAATGAAATTTGTTGATTCGATTTGAATAAACTTTTCTAACATTTGCAGTAGCAATTGACGTTAGATGTAGTCCATGGCCAAAACCAAGATGTGGATAGAATTCATTATCCAACCTCAGTGTAAGACCTTTAGTAAAAGAATGAAAGCGGAGGAACTGTCTCCCACTCCAATGATAGATAGTAAACTCATAAGCTTTCTGATTTTTATTCTTCATGATGGAAGTATTACCACTGTTGAATGCCTTAATAATTTTCTCATTCCCAAATGGCTCATAAGAATCTGATTTTATCTGAATCCATTCATAGTTCCACTTTCCATCTGATGTTAAATTGTATGGGAACTGAAATGCATTATTCATCGTTATTCCATCATGGGTGCGAGGAGTCAATATCATTTCTTCCAAATCATTCACATTCTGAATATTGCTATCATAGCAAATACTAGAAACGCCAACCTCCCATTCACCTTCTAAATGCAGTGGCCGATTTAATTCTACTCGATAGTCTGATGGTTTATTTTTGGGAAATTTATTCATAGAAGCATTACTGGGCAAGTAGATTAGAAACGAGTCCTTATTTTCACTTTCCATATTATTCACATTGGAAAAATATATTAGCATACTTTTGCATTAACTCTTCATTCGGAAATGGAGTGTGATACTTGTCACAGCATCTTTATGAAAAGGAATCAACGCACCAGCATCGTCATAAATGGCAATATCAATTTGTGGGATGTAGTTTGATTTCAGCTTTGTATAATGCACTTTCTTGAAAGTATGCTCAGATAAAATACTGCAGCTTTTTGGCTGGTATGGTATCATTGCTAGCAATGGAGCTTCAACATCTCCCACACGTACATCTTCACCAATATTGGAATATATCTGAAAATAGTTAATACGACGCGATAGCGACATGTCTGCGCTAGCTTTGGTTACAGTACCACTTTTAAAGATATTTTGGTCAAAACCCAAAATGTCCATTAGAGTTTTATCCATAATTAGTTCAATACCTTTTCCATTTATAGTGAGAGACAAAGTACCTTCTTTTTCAGAAAATGAAATATGTTGGTCATTAATCACTTCATTTAAATAATCTACAACCAATTTAACTGAAGTAATAATGCGAGGCATCAACACTCTTGTTTCATGTAAGATACCACCTAAAGGCTCTACACACTTTCTGTATAAAGATACGGCCCATTCTGTATCAAATTGATTTGGCCTTTCACATGGTAAATGTTGCATATCAGATTTTCCATGAACAGCTGCAGAACGATGTCGTAAGAACTGATGAAAATCTTTTGAACAAACTAATACTAGATCATCATCATTTAATTTGCTTATTGCAATATGATTAGATGATTTGATATAAGTCAATGTTGCCACTTGTTTACTATCAACTCGAAGGAGATAATTAAATTTCTTCAATAATGTTTCAGGAGTCATGTTTGTCTTTCTTGGCTTAATCACAATCTTCTTCACCAACGTCTTCTCATTTTTTGGAATAAGATCTACATAATAAGCTTCCTCTCGATATATTAACTGTTTATGACCACTTATGTGGTAATTAACGTTAAAATTATCATAGCTTGTCAAGGCGCTAGCGAGGTAGCCTAAATCATTTCTTAAACTTGGACTTAAACCAACAATCCAATCTTTCTCAACTACATGATGTATATAAGTATAATCATCATTGTGCGGAGTAAATTGGGCAATATGTTTACACGCTTTATTCAGGAAATCATATATAAACTTTTTACATAATAAGAGATCTTTCTTTGGCCACTGTGGAATGTATACTCGGCAGCCCTTTTCACATTGGTAAGCAGCTGTACGCCTCATATTAATAGTCATCACCTCATGATCAAAAGTATAGACACAGTTGCTATAAACAAGTTGAGTGACACCCACTTCCCAATTTCCATTTAGCTGTTGTGCATGATCAATGGGAGTAGAAAAGAGTGCGGCTCGATTACTAGTAAATCTCTTTGTAGCCGCATTGCTAAGCAAAATATGATAAAACGACATTTTTATATTGCTAATCTGCAACTTTGCATAACATCATGAAGACTTGGATTTTGGACTCTCTACAATATATCAGAGTTGATCGTGATGGAAACGTACATTTCAAAAATTCTCATGGTCATACATCAAGAGGAATTACATTAACATGGCGACAATTTGTCAACCTCAATGATATCATGACGGATTTGGAATATTTTGAAACATTAAGATTCATCTCCTTGGGTGATCAAGTTTGGCTTCAACATTACAGAAATGAAATTCAAATCTACCATTCTCATTCCGCAAACTGTTTCTCATTTCGCAAATACAATTGGGAGAAGTATAGAAAATACATACATCGCTCCATCATGACATTTATTCGTCGTGAGTTCATCGCCCTACTATGCAAATCTTAATCAGACATGACTACCACACATCATGAGTTGGAAATTAGATTCCCTACAACGTATTGAAACGGATCATGATCGAAACGTCTATTTCAAAGATTCAACTGGAAATGTGAGAAGAGAGTTTGCTTTATCTTATCGTCATTTTCAATCTCTACATCATATCATGAAGGACTTGAAATACTTCTATATGAAAAGACATTCACATATTGGAAATCGCATCTGGCTGCGCGTCAACAATCGGCGAATTCAACTCTATCATTCCCAACTGCATACTAACTTCACATTTCATCAAGGTAGTTGGGAAAAGTATAAAAGGAAGGTACATCGCTCAATTTACTCATTCTTTCATCATGAAGCGCCATCGCTACACCATCGTCAACATTCTCCGTCGCTTCAGACTCTACACCAAAATCGATCTCACAACATTACACCAACAGCTTCCAAACAGCAAGTATTACCCGGGCCGTCCTCAAATGTTAGTGGTGAAGATGAACAATTCACGGAATCTTCAACTCTTCCCAAATGGGACTGTACAGATTCTCGGCGCCCTTTCTCATTCATCGGCGCAGTCAATGCGCTTAGAGCTACAAAGACTACTACGTCGGATATGGAAGAGGGAGAGGTGTGTGATGTCGAATCTGACTGTGGACAATATGGTGATCTCTACTCAATTGAGTGACAGTCTATCATTTTTGAAGATTCGTACCAGCAGTTACAGTTTGTGTTATGAACCCGAACTTTTTCCTGCAGCTCTCATTAGTTGTTGGTTACCTGTGCATGTGGCAATCTTTCATAATAGTAAAGTGATCATTACTGGACTAAAATCTCATGTACAAGCAAATATGATCCTAGACTATCTCATTGAGTATGTACGTACCCAGCGGATTGTAAAATAAAAAACAATTTTTCCAACATGATGTTTTTATTTCAAATCATGATAGAACTTACAAATCATTTTTTCATTAGAGGATGGATTACATGAAAAGTTTTGAATAATAGATGCAAATCGAGATACATGTAAACGTTTTAAGATGAAGTACAGTACAAAAGCACCACACGTTGATGAAAGTGGATGTTGTAGTATGCGTTCATTTCGCTGATATTGACGCGTATGTTTTCTCAACCACTGCTGTGTTGGTATATTTGGAGGTTGAGCAAGAGAGTCAAATAGTTCACCACGTCGGTCTTCTCCAATAAAGATCGCTTTCCAATGCTCACCGCCTAAATTCTGTGAATGAGTGTTTAGCACAATAAAGATGGGATAGTGATTTACTGCAGGTGGTAAGGTATCGAGTGAATAGACATTATTGAAAGCTTTCAACGTCGCTTCGTCTGCATTACGCTGCACTTTAGTCTTAATATCGTCAGCAGTCAACCAACTCATTAACGATTATACTGAAGAATCACGTCACGATACTTTGTAATTTCAATATTTGAATCCAAGATTGCATAAATTAATACATTGATCGTCTCAGGTAGTGTTCTTTTGAACGTCAAATCCAAACGAATATTATGAGGTACGTTCGCTTGACGATAGGGTGCACTAATATCGCTGTCAGCAGTCAAATCAAATGCATAAATAGTATATCCACTCTTAAACTCTTTCATAGTCAGTCCGTTGGTGTCATCCGTATTGTAAAAGCCAAAAACATCCATAAAATCAACATAACTGCGCATAAATTGATCCGAAGCAAAATCTGGTTTGTAGGGTGGACCAGGATGACTCACACCATTTACACGTAAAGCAATTTCACTTAACTGATTGTGTTTAAAATTGAAAGGATTCTTCTTTATATTACCATTAAATGCATCATTTTCAACCATTGCCACCATGAGGAGCTTCGGTGCTTCCGATGGAAAGAGGCCATCTTTCATGAAACTCTTTTGATCTTTCGGAATTGTAAAGGTGAGAAGCTTTGTATGCTGAATGGGGTAAATGGCATTTTGGCGGTTAAGACCTTCAGCATGTCCTCTAATGACACTTGGATTCGGTACTACTCGACGAATGTAAAGTGCAATATCTTCCACATGAATTCTAAAATTGTCAACTTTAGCAAATGCATTCAGCGCAAATTCAGGCTTATTCAATGTCAGCTTGAGTCGCATGCTGGTATTACACAGTAAAAACTTTGACTGTCTAAAGAAGTCTAAATTCAGCGGACCATATAGCTGACATACTCTACTATCTTTAATCATAGCAGATCGCTTTACAAAGCCACTGTTTGTTTCAACATCAAATTTTCCTGCTTCATCTCTGTACCATCCCATGGCTTCCATATGACTTTTTTGTGCTGCTGGATGAAACTGTGATACATGATTGAAATATGATTTATAGGGATAATCGCTTTGACCACCTTCCACTTGCTGCTCTCCAATCGTTAGAGAAACATCACGAAGTAATGTAGTCAATGGTAAATTGTTCAGTCCAACTTTATGTGCATCGTCAATAGCAGTTCCATCTGCTTGCTGAATTCTAAACCTCAAATCAAGCATCGCATAACTCAAATCTATGTAGTCATCACTACCACCAGGAATAACAAATTCAATGGAGCCAGCATTCTCAGCTGTTCGAGGATGATAATCTACAATACTTGAACTAAGAATATCTGTCTGTATGGCTTGTTGATCGAACAAACAAAAACCGGAAGTTTTACACTCCATGATTAGAAGTTATAGCAGCGTCGTCGTTTAGCGCCTGATGAATGATTAGAGCCTCTGCGACGTTTGCGTGAATGCCTTTTGACTGAAGATCGCACCTTACCAGCTCCGCGATGTTTCCTCCTTCCTTTATTCATTCGTTTAGGTGATTTCTTTCCTTGAGTAACACCAGCAATGGTCTGCTTCAATGTTTTTAAACCGCGTTCCTTCCCACGATTCAACAAACTGCTCTTAAAACTTCTACCTCTGGAAAGATCACTAGCAACATCACCAGCAAAGCCAACGGCATTACTTAAAACATTTCGTTTTAAAGATCTACCGACATTGGATATGAGAGGTGCTACAACAGATTTCAGTGCACCAAGTATGCTACCTCCACGTTGGCGGCGAGCACCGATGTAAATTTGTCCTCCGCCACTTACATAGGAGGGTCGTGAATAAAATGAGGCAGTTGGATTCATAGCTCAAACCCTAAACATTGTTAGTTACAACTTTGCATGAATCACTGTCGATCACTTAGATGAAAGATGTCGGCACGACGCATCCAAGAGTTCATACTTGAAGGATAACCAGTCCATTTAACAAGACACCATTCTTCACCTTGCCGTTTTTTACATCGAATGATTTTCTCTACCAAATATGTTTCACTTTCAGTGACTACCTCAATCTCATCGCGGTAAAAGCTACCTCAATTTCTTCATTATCGTAATCTTTCAACTTGTAGGTGGTCGGAGAGTCTTTTTGATTAATCCTTGATACTGTAAATACATCCTCTGTCCAATTCGGAAGGTACCCTTTAGCAAAAACACTTTTCACTTTTGAGATACGAACTTTATCGCCAATTTTCACATCACTTTTCACATGAGTGCGTTTACGTTGGAATGATTCGCGCACTTTATCTACATTGTCAGCATTTACATCTACTGGTCTGAGTCCAATAGAACGATGGATAGAGTGATTGTAGGCATGGAGTGTATCTTGTAGAACCTTTGTCCAATTTTGTGTCAAGTTGGCAGTAAAATGTCGCCACAAGCGATTTTTTAATGTGCGATTAAAACGTTCAACGAGTGCAGCTTTATAAGCGCTCTTTACACTAAACAACTCAATGTCATGCCTCTCAAATAATCTTGTCACATGCTGATTTTCAAACTCTTTTCCTTGATCACTCTGAATTCTTTTTGGAATGCGACCTTCTCGAAAAATTGTTTGGAATGCTTTTGCTACTCCTTTCCCTTCTTTAGTTTTTAAAGGTTGAGCCCACGCATAACGCGAGAAAATATCAATGACGGTTAAAATAAAATTATTGCCCGAGTTATGTTTTGAAATGGAGGCAACATCGCACAAATCTGCTTGCCACTGTTCATCGATGTCATGAACAATATAATGGCGGGTGCGGTACTTCTTTTTCGCTTGTTTGTGGAGTGTATAGGTAGCCTGACCATTTAACCATCGTTTCACTTGTGATTGTGGAAGACCACTCGCTTTTGATAATTTCTTGATAGATGCAAATCCTGCCGGATGTTTTACATCATAATAGATTGACTTCAAACGTTCAGTCGATGACGGCTGACTCTTTTTCCTCCTTCTCATCTTTTTGTTTTCTTGCCTTTCTACATTTACAACAACTGCAGCATTTAGCTTTAGCGGTTTTGCGATCGTGTTCACATTGCTTAGGGGTTTCATTATGAGAGCTGGCGCAGCGAGTGCAAGTGACAACGACATTCACCTCTGGCGGCTCATTACATGGCAAGCAACACATCTGCTTCATATTAATAGTCTGAGAACATGTATTTCCTAGGAGGAGCTGTTTTACGTTTTCCTTTTACCAGTTTTAGTGGCGATGTAGATCTACGTCGAGTTCTTCTTCTTGTTTGCTTAGTGAGTGTGGGAGGGGATGTAGCAGGTGACGTCTTAAACCAATTTGTTGGCATTTTCATCGCCTGAAGCATTGGAGTAGTAGCCACTGTTGAATCAAGTTCCTTCAATGTCTCATTATTTAAAGCAAATTTTGGCACATTATGCTTTTTCAATAGTTTAAGAAAGTATGACCAACCAGGTGGAACATAGCCCTGACGGCGCTTTCTACGTGTCGCATACTGAATCAAGTCTTCATAACGTGAAGCATCAATCACTTTATTTTCATCTGTAATGATTTCTCCTCTATCATTTACATTGAGATGGGGTTCAATACTGTTGAAAAGAGATATGGCATGTGCGCGAGATGCTAAAGGTGTAGCAGTCGATACAGAGTCACGCATCTTATTCTTCAAGTTTTTCAATTGCTCAACAGTTTCCGATTGTAATAATACAGCACGATGTGGATCTTTGATGTGAACATTTTGCTGATAATCTATTTCTTTCCTATACATTTGATTTGCAAGAGGTTGCTTTACTTGCTGCATGGCAGTCAATTGTACATATTCATCCTGAGGAATAACAATCATGCGAGAATAAGAACTGATAGTTTGTAGATAATCATGGGAGTTTTCAAAATATCACTTCGAAATCTAAATTCTTCCGGACACTCTTGCGTAAAGTCAATGAATAAGTAACCGTATGGTTTTTCAGTAGCTGCTTGAAAAATTTCAATTAAGGCTTTTGATCCTCTGGGTGCAACTTGTCGCGCTAAAATTTCAAATTGACTTTTATCTCGCGGATTCTTGAAAATAGCATAATAGTGTGTATTCAGGTTTCGTGTACGAGCTTCTTTTCCATCAGGAAACAAATTTTGTGTGATATAGATGATAAAACACCTTTTATGGTGTGAACATATCTGTAACATCTTTTGAATTCTTACTTTCTTTTAATAAATCATCCAATACAACAACATCATTAGACTGAAGTTTATCCACTGGAATAATTCCTTCATGTCGAATAAAGTTGCGACTTTGCAATTCCTGAAACAGCGACGGTTGATAAATACCATAACACCAAATCACTCGATTGATAGGTTCCTTAAACAACTCCCTTCTTTTATCCAATAAATTCAGCGTGAAAACAGTTTTACCTGCATGAGATGGACCTGATACAGTCAGAACTTTATCACATTGAAGTCTGAAATCCATTTTATTACTTTGAGACTCAACATTTGCATAATTAACGCTTAGAGCCAAAGATATTTCGCAATAGGTTGCCCACGGCAGGAGCTATCATTGGAAGTATTGCTGAAAGGAAACCGCCCTTTTGTGTTAGAGTTTTCCTCTTTCTTTGAAGGGCGACTTTAGGATTGGAGATGAAACGCAATTTCGTAGCATATCGCTTAAGTAACTTTCGTTGTTTTGGCGCTAATTTCTTCGTCCTCAACTTCCTCACATGAGAAATAATTTCACAAATGAATTTATCGTTAGCATGTCGTATAGCATTGTATCGCTGATTTGCTTTCATTCGTCGGAGAGCTTGAATGGCTGAAGAAAACTTTTGACTTTTACGTTTCGTCATTTTACGTTTCGCCATTTTCCGTGTTAGTCTTTGCTAAAACCTATCTTTACCACATTTGCATAGGTACTAACTATTGCGACATAAGTGACACTCGAAATGAGCAATGTCACAGTGGTTACATTGGCAAAGTTGAATGCAATTACGTATGAAACAGCGTTGACAAAAAGCATGCTTACATCTCTTGAAGATGCGCTTTTCATTTCCATCCTTTCGCTTACATGCATCGCAACACATAGTTTCACCGTTACTGATGTCTATAGCAAGTCTTTTTGAAGATATGAATTTGCTAGCCTTTTCTAAATAATAGACGCATGTACAGAAGGAATATACTTCGAGAGTGAGCAGACATAGCTCGAAAACCAGTTGTGCTACAATCAAGTACCACTGCATTTTCAATTTTTCTTTATGGAAAGTTGAATGTGAATATCTGAAATCGCTTCAATCACTAGACTGCTACCATGATGGTTAAATGCGTTAAGACGTTCAGCAATTTTTATCATATGCCTTTTAAAAAATTCTTCGGGGTGATCTACCACTTCCATTGAATAAGAAGCAAAATGGAAAGAGCGACTTTCCACCTCTTCCTTTCCAAAATGACTAAACTTAATTTTCGCAACTAATCGCGCCATGACAATGCTATCAGAGAATGTATTCATTAACTCTAGAAATAGAGTGCTAGCATCATCGACCACTGCTTCGATGTCGGTCTCATCTTTATGAAAATTTATCACATAATCTTGAACAGCTCCTTTTAAACTTTGCCTATGAAAACGTAATGTTCCGCAGTCGTTTGAGAAAGACATGATCGCCCTTTAACTAACCCATCCATTGCATGAAAACAACAACTCTTCTCATAGTAACATTTATTGAATAACGGTAACAAGCATGCATTATAAATCAATGGTTTGAAAGAGATAAAATAGATACAGCTGATAACTATCATACAGCGAGCAATGATAACCACACAGGACTTTGGCAGTGTTGAGGTAAGGAGGAAAGAAGCATTGGTTATCAACGTAGCTACTACAACGAACAGACAAAATAGGAACACACAAATCCTTAAAACGTTTCGTGACTTCATGATAATGTTGATTTACTCTACTATCCCAAGGCGGGAGCAAAATATCATCAATGATTAGATTGGGAAATACTTTCCTCTCCTTACCAGGATTATTACAAAAGATGCGTATAACATTGAAAGCAGCTAACCATCGTTTAAAGTCAATAAGAAGAGCACTTTCACAAGAAAAGCCATAGTCTTGCAAATATTTCAGATTAAGTCCATGAATGTGTTTTCTCGCCCATTGATCAACATTGGGATCGCAGTTGGCATGTTGATGATAGACACTAACAATCTGATATGTCCAATTGTTCATAGCAATAGCACTGAGCTCCTGTACAGGTTCACCCTCACAATCCATAAAAATGATGATAGAAGCCTAAAACGGAAATTTACACATCTAAGGAAACGTTCTATAACATATTACAAAATGAAGAATTACATCGATGCTTTTCACGACAAAATACACAAATGATATGATGGCAACGAAGAAGTAAAATGTATCTAATAAGACCACGTCTACGACACTCAAAGCACATAAGCTAATTGTCATAGGGTAGAGTTAGGAAAGGACTAGTAATTCTCCTTCTTTGATTTGCGTTTTGATGTAGCATTCTTCTCCGACTTGCGCTTCGTACCACTGCTGTTAAGGATTTGATCAATTATGTCATCCACGTTGGGTGGTTTCGGAATATATAGGATGGATTCCATATGCATGGAGAGAGAGGCTATTTTATTATCCTTGTGTCGACCATAATATAGCCCATTCACTTTGAAAAGGATATCCCAAGTACCTTCTCCGAGCTCATCACATCTGATGGGTATTGAATGATCTCCATCCTTCTTATAGTAAGTACACCAATGTGATACCGGTAGGCAAATGTGATTACCATCCCAAATCTTTCTATAGGGAGTATCCTTGTCATCTCTCGCCTTCCACTCTTGAGCAAGAGGAGTAGGAATGTCCATATTTAATGTCACGTACTCCTCAATAATATCAAGTTGGTGGCGAATGTACGGACTCACGGGGATCAGTATGTAGTCCCCATACTGATTGTGCATTATCTTGACATCCGTGGAAGGGAGCATTCCCGTTTGGAGTACTACGCTATGATCATCATAACGCAAGGCTTGTTTAAATTTACGCTGTAGCGGTGTAGGATTATGTACCTTGGATGTTTCTTCCACTGGCCTCAGTTGTAGATGATCTGAGCGTAGCGAACCTTGTAACGTTTGACCGCCATTTTGTCCTACTAGTGCAGCAGATGGAGTAGATGCCTGAAAATGAAAAAAGATTGTATTAAGTTTACGTTCAAGGGAGGAGAGGGAGGGAAGTAGCGACTTACCATTTTAGTTGGATAATAGAACAGGGAACTAGAGAGAGAAAATGTGCGTCCGTCACTCGTGTGATTCAACGATGGAATGATTCTCACTGTGGAAGGCTCGCTATTTATAAAGAAATGCTTGATTCTCATTGGATGATGATCCTCATTGGACAATAACATCAAGCTGATTCGAAATCTGGCCTCCGTTTTCCAATCCGATGCTTCGTTTTGAAGCTAGAGCCCAAAACGTCCCAAATTCTAACTGTCGTTTTTCGCCAATGTCCCAAAATCTTAAATGGCGTCTCACATCTAAACGAAGACAGATAGGAACAAGCCGATTCTTTCACTGAATTTGTCTCACTCTTAGCTTTCAAACGAGCTATCGCACGACAAAATCCGTCCACTGGAAACCAAAATCGAAGCAAGCTGTCCAGAGGGGGGGGGGACGTCAGCCGAAAATTTTTTCTCTCCGATTGAGCTGGAAATACACCATTTCCATGTAGAATTTGACGCTGAATCCGAATCTGGCCTCCGTTTTCCCATCCGATGCTTCGTTTTGGCTCTACAGTAGGCAGCCATCGCAAAAATTCTAACTCTGTCGTTTTTTCGAAAAATGTTGAAAATTTTTTCTCTCCGATTGACTTGAAACTCACCATACAGATAAAGAATTTGACGCTGATTCCAAATCTGAAATCCGTTTTCCAATCCGATGCTTCGTTTTGAAGCTAGAGCCCAAAACGTCCCAAATTCTAACTCTGTCGTTTTTCGCCAATGTCCCAAAATCTTAAATGGCGTCTCACATCTAAACGAAGACAGATAGGAACAAGCCGATTCTTTCACTGAATTTGTCTCACTCTTAGCTTTCAAACGAGCTATCGCACGACAAAATCCATCCACTGGAAGCCAAAATCGAAGCAAGCTGTCCAGAGGGGGGGGACGTCAGCCGAAAATTTTTTCTCTCCGATTGACTTGAAACTCACCATACCGATGCAGAATTTGACGCTGAATCCGAATCCGGCCTCCGTTTTCTCATCCGATGCTTCGTTTGGGCGCTACACACCAAAACGTCCCAAATTCTAACTCTGTTAAAATTTTGAAGAAAAATTTTTTCTCACCGATTGCCTTGAAACTCACCCTACCGATGCAGAATTTCACGCTGAACACGAATCCGACCTCCGTTTTCTCATCCGACCACTCCTTCCACTCGAAACAACCCATTTTACAACCCAACATTCAGCAGATTGCACCAAAAACATCACACACTATAGCCTCAAGACTAATCCTGGCGGTCGCCCAAGTCCACCACGACACTCTATCGTTCCAGAGGGGGGGGGACTCAGACCCGAAGCACCACGGCGGCCGACCACGACACTCTGCCGTTCCAGAGGGGGGGGGACTCAGCGATGGCGGCCATCTTGCGCTATCTGGTGTTTGTCACTTCCTTACTACTTTCCCTGCATCGAATAAGAAATTTATCGTTTACTTGAGAGCAAGTCCGCGATACAATGGTTGCTACGTTATGTGTGCTGGAGAAACGTCGGTGAGCGAGATTGACTATTCTTTAGTTCAACAAAATAATGAAAATTGAAAAGAATTCTTCACATGAAATCAGCGAAATATGCAACAATTGTTATTGAAACTTTTGTACTATACCGGTGATAAAAAGGAGTGGAAAACAAATTGATAAAATTTCTTATGAAACTATTAGATATCTACTCGACTACTTGTAGCAAAATTTCACAGTTCAGACAACTTTATCAATCAAAGGCATAAATAAAACATGTTGTTTTCCCTTTTTGCTTTCTGTGACATCTACATAGATTAACTTGAACATGAAATTTCAGCAGTTTGGCTTGCACTCCTAAATATTGAATTATAAGAATACCTCTATAGAAACAGATTTCGGATTCGGTCTGGTTGCTTCGGCATCGATAGCGATAAATATCTTCTGATAATTAGGATGGCGTTTTCTTTTTCCGATAAACTATTTGTTTGGTTTTTCAATATGAAACTTGCATCGAAAAATCGCTGAGACTCAACTTCTATCGTCACAGAAAACAAAACACTGAAATCCTGAATTTGATGTATCAATGAAGGATGCAGAGACGGATCAATGGCGGGTTGCAGAGAACTTTTACAGACAGATTAAAGGAGGAATTAAATGGAATTGTAGGACTGCCAAAGAAGATATTTTGATTGGAGTATGTCAGCTTTATCCAAGCAGTAGAAGACCAAAAGATTGAAGCGCTAAGACCTCTTGGAAGAACGAAGCATGAAGCTGCAGAGCAGCAATAAAACAACAAACGCTATTCTGCTACTGCGCAGACTAATAGAGACGGGCAACGAAAAGGAAAGAGATGTCTACGTGTTTTTTATCGACTATTGTAAAGTTTTTGATTAAGTCAAATATGATGAATTCTTCAAGATTCTGGACGCAGTGGACAGCGATGAGACGGATAAACAACTAGTTTCGGATCTTTCTGAAGGCAATCGACTGTAGTGAGGTGCACCATCAAAATAGGAAAATGGCAAGATATACATGTAGAATGAGGTGTCAGACAATTATGTTCTTCAATCTGTACACAGAAGCCATTATGCGGCAGCTGGCCGCCGTGGTGTGCAGTTGAACAATCTGAAGCGATCTGAAGCAATAATTGCGGTAGATTGTCAAACTAAACTCCAAGCGCTAAGGGATGTAATAACTAATGAAAGTGAAGCAACGGGAATGACTATCAACATCGGAAAATCAGCTGCAATGGTATTCAGCGGAAGGAAAAATTACTACATTGCTTGGTTGAGACATGAGAAAAATCAGACACGTGCAACCGTTCCGCTTTCTCGACAGTCTCATGACTTCAAATGGGAAATCAGGGACGGAAATCAAAAGGAGGACAGGTGTGGCATGCGGAAAGTTATAACAAGCCGGAACATCTCAATTCCCACACAGAAAAGCATCATTAAAACCAACGTATGTTCAGCTTTCACCAATGATGAGCTTTCGAGACGCGGTGTTACAGGAGGATGATGCGAATTTCATGGGTTGAGAGAAAATCTTGCGATGAGGTTCTTCGCATAGTCTGTGCAGAACGTGAGCAGGTCCGATGCAACCGCAGAAGATAGTTCTTCGGACATGTGATGGGAAAGAATCAGCTAGAGCACTCAGTGTTGACGGGAATCATCGAAGGGAACCGTGCACGGGCAGACAACGAGTGACGCTCCTGAAGGCGATGAAAAAATAAACCGGGAGAAAACCAAATGAAATGCTACATCTTTTCAACGATCGATTAAGATAGAAAGAAATGATAGTAAACGATAGTCAGCGGATACTAATGTTTAGTGCAAGAGAGGAGTGCTTGTGTGTCATCGCAGGGACTTTTGTTATAAATTTCCAAGCGGATCCCTAATTTGTCATTTATATTAAGAAACATTTAAAATTTTCATTCGTTGTGTAGGTGGCCAGATCTGCGAAATGTTATCCGCCATATGTCACCTTAACGGCTGGGAATTCCAAGCCAAATAATAACTTTATAATAACTAATCGAAAGACTAGACCTGAAGCGGTCAAGGGATCCATCCATCGTGACTTGATCCGAAGAAACGAGAATCATGCATGTCTTCAATTTACCGCTCTTACAGTCTTCGTATCAAATTCTACAGCATGAAATGAGATCATATAAATAGAGATTAAAAGCTTGAATATGATGCAAACCTGAAAAGTACTTAATGAGCATGCATATAAATTCTAAATAATTTTCAACATACATGTATAGATTCTCTGCTTCTAATGATGGCCGAAGAGAAGGCCGAAATTAATAAAGCGTATAAAATAATGAACATCTTCAGTATTTGGTTTCGCAACTAAAACTTACAAAAGAACTAGAGACACTTCAAAACTCCGCCCACTCTGTATTCCTCTACAGTTTTCAAGCAGAAGAATTTCAGTCTTTAAACAAATCCAAGTCAAATGGCGGCCATCTATTCGTGCATTGAAGATCAACAACAGCAGCGACAAAGATCTGGTACTGCTTCCTCAG
Source organism: Prostheceraeus crozeri (assembly GCA_907163375.1). Lineage (NCBI taxonomy): Eukaryota > Metazoa > Platyhelminthes > Polycladida > Euryleptidae > Prostheceraeus > Prostheceraeus crozeri. The sequence continues at coordinate 51,637 of CAJQUW010006870.1, read as the reverse complement.
AATACTTCAATTTTCTGCCAACTTCAGACTGGAGATTCAAACCACGCTCCAAAGATGATCGCCACGTTAGGTGAGTGTTGTTATCTCTTTGAGGTGATGATTTCCTCATCGTTTCCTTTGTCCATCAGGTGGAAGAGATCTTGGCAGGGCGACGTCCAATGTGACGATCACAGATGAAGAAGGATATCAGTGGATGAAATTGACGTGGTGGACAAGTGTTCGTCTTTCTGATAATGACAAGATGATAGTTTGTGGTTTTAAAGGAGGACCTGAAAAGTCAATGAAAATGAACGTTCATTGTAAGTTATCTCCTTCATTGTACATTAATGAATTCTGAAGTATTCATACTTGAGTTGATGCTAAAAACAGCTTTCGTCTCTCCTTGAAATTTATTGACCAGATTAAAATAGTTAATTAAAAGATATGTACAACCCCTACGCGTTTCGAGCGTTCGCTCTTCCTCAGGGGGTAATTCGCTAAAACCAACTGATCTGGCCGCTCATATGGGCTGCTTATATACAATGCTAACGGTTGAGAGATGTTTAAAATACCATCAACTCTTTTCTTCGATTGATTTTTGGAATCAACTGTTTAATGTAACGAACTTCAGTCAGTCTAGTGTCCAATGCATTTTTGCACTTATCAAGAATTACAAGGTCAAAATCAGTCAAACGTTTTGATCTACATTTCAGACAATGTTCTGCCATAGCACTCGAATCAACATTACCTTTATCTACAGCACGCTTGTGTTCATTATAACGATGCTTAAAAGGACGCGAGGTTTGACCAATATAGAAATCTTTACAATGATGGCATGTAAATTTGTATACCAAAAACCGATCTGTACACTTCATCTTATTAGGCAAACTCTCACAAACAATGCAACTTTCTTGTTTTTCTACTTTTTGTTTGAATTTCAAGGCATTATATAAAGTTTTATTAGGGGAGCTAACAAGATTTATCGGTAACTCGTATTTTTTAATTAATTTGCGGATATCACGATCAGTTTTATCGTTAACATATCCGAGTTTCAAATATGTACTGTTTTTACTTATTTCCTTGCATCTTTTACTATTTTTCTTATGTTTTCGTTTCATTGAAAATCCATTTTTACTTAATTTAGTTTCAAGTTTATTAAAAGCTACCTTGCAATCAGCTTCGTTGCTACATCTTCTCTTTACGTAGTTGATGCTATTATTTACGTAATTGTTTTTGATATGGTTAGGCACGTAACTATCGCTGCGCAGTGAAAACCCTAATGTATTTCTTTCTCAAACCATTTATAATTCTTTCACCGTGATGCTTATGTCCAAGAAATTAAGTGTAAGGTTTTTTGGAACTTCCAGAGTAAATTCAATATTCTTATCGATGCCATTAAAAGTTCTTAATATTACATCAAAGTCGAAGTCTTTGTCAAAGGGACCCATAATTACGTCATCAATGTATCGAGCATAAATGCTTGGAGATATATTGTGCTGTGATTTCAAAAGTTGCAGAAATTTACTTTCAATGCTATGCATAAACAAAACCGCAAAAGGCGGATTAAAATGGGCTCCCATAGGACAGCCTTTAATTTGAAGGTAATTTTTGCCATTATATTCGATCTCGTAGTTAAAACATACAAACTTGAGCATTTTTTCAATTGATTCTAAATCAATGCCAAAGTTATTTATTTTGTTCCAATTTTCCTTCGTAAACTCTATGACTGCCACAATAACATCCATGATCGGTATACTTGGGTATAGGTTTTTCACAATTAAGGATATAAAAGTTGAATTTTCAGTTATTGGGAAGTTATTACTGTTTAACCGCTCAATAAGATTTTCAGTGTTTGTGATGTGTGAAGGGACTAAGGTCATAAGTTGAGACACGATTTTGCTCAATAACCAGTCTACTTTTTCCGTGGGATTATTTATGCACGAGGCGATCGGCCGCAAAGGATATTCTTACTAAATGGAACACTTATGTTCCCCTCATCCGAGCAATCATTTTCAAACACTGTACTCCATCTCATACGATAAGTAAGCTGGACGGCTGGAGATATACGATACACGATGAGACGGCTGGAGAATGAAACCTACGAGACCCATACAAAGAAGTGGAGTGCTATCACTGGTGGAGAAGTGTATCCTGTACCTCTCAAGAAGTGCCGTGTTGATGGAGCTCCTACTTTTCCTTTTCAGTACGAGGATGACTTTCTGTGTCTTTCTTCGGAGCATTTGAGAACTAGTCTTGTTTTCGATGAGTCTGTTTCCGTAGGTGGAGATGATAAGATACCGTCAACTCTTAATAAACTTTTGGAAAAAGGTCATAAATTCAGAGTGCCTCATAATGTTAACAAACACTTTGTTAGTGATGTTGAAAAAGAGTTAGACAAGCTTACTTATCGTATGAGATGGAGTACAGTGTTTGAAAATGATTGCTCGGATGAGGAGAACATAAGTGTTCCATTTAGTAAGAATAAAGTTAATTTGCCTCCTAGAATGAACGAAAACCAAAAAACTAATCTACAGCTTTTTCGTGCTGAGGTGATGAAGCTAATACAGTCTCAGAAACAGCAAAACAAGCAAATTCAAAAAGATATAATTGTTTCTCGTAAGTTTCTAGAACAAAATGACCTTACTGTGGTTCCTACAGATAAGACTAACAGACTACAAGTCATTGAAAGAGAAACGTTGACAAAAAGCACCGAAGAGATATTGAATGATGAAAATACCTACAAAAAGCTAAAAAAGTCTAGCGTCGCAAAGTTAGAAACCCAGCCTAATGTAATTATTAGATCAGTTTGCAAAAATAATCTAAAAAAACAAGAAATCGAGAAATTACTAAGTTGTGGTATAGAACCAGCCACTTTTAGGACTACGTTGAAAGATCATAAAATGGCAAATAACGGAGTCTATCCTTTGCGGCCGATCGCCTCGTGCATAAATAATCCCACGGAAAAAGTAGACTGTTTATTGAGCAAAATCGTGTCTCAACTTATGACCTTAGTCCCTTCACACATCACAAACACTGAAAATCTTATTGAGCGGTTAAACAGTAATAACTTCCCAATAACTGAAAATTCAACTTTTATATCCTTAATTGTGAAAAACCTATACCCAAGTATACCGATCATGGATGCTATTGTGGCAGTCATAGAGTTTACGAAGGAAAATTGGAACAAAATAAATAACTTTGGCATTGATTTAGAATCAATTGAAAAAATGCTCAAGTTTGTATGTTTTAACTACGAGATCGAATATAATGGCAAAAATTACCTTCAAATTAAAGGCTGTCCTATGGGAGCCCATTTTAATCCGCCTTTTGCGGTTTTGTTTATGCATAGCATTGAAAGTAAATTTCTGCAACTTTTGAAATCACAGCACAATATATCTCCAAGCATTTATGCTCGATACATTGATGACGTAATTATGGGTCCCTTTGACAAAGACTTCGACTTTGATGTAATATTAAGAACTTTTAATGGCATCGATGAGAATATTGAATTTACTCTGGAAGTTCCAAAAAACCTTACACTTAATTTCTTGGACATAAGCATCACGGTGAAAGAAGGCAGTATGAATTATAAATGGTTTGAGAAAGAAATACATTAGGGTATTTCACTGCGCAGCGATAGTTACGTGCCTAACCATATCAAAAACAATTACGTAAATAATAGCATCAACTACGTAAAGAGAAGATGTAGCAACGAAGCTGATTGCAAGGTAGCTTTTAATAAACTTGAAACTAAATTAAGTAAAAATGGATTTTCAATGAAACGAAAACATAAGAAAAATAGTAAAAGATGCAAGGAAATAAGTAAAAACAGTACATATTTGAAACTCGGATATGTTAACGATAAAACTGATCGTGATATCCGCAAATTAATTAAAAAATACGAGTTACCGATAAATCTTGTTAGCTCCCCTAATAAAACTTTATATAATGCCTTGAAATTCAAACAAAAAGTAGAAAAACAAGAAAGTTGCATTGTTTGTGAGAGTTTGCCTAATAAGATGAAGTGTACAGATCGGTTTTTGGTATACAAATTTACATGCCATCATTGTAAAGATTTCTATATTGGTCAAACCTCGCGTCCTTTTAAGCATCGTTATAATGAACACAAGCGTGCTGTAGATAAAGGTAATGTTGATTCGAGTGCTATGGCAGAACATTGTCTGAAATGTAGATCAAAACGTTTGACTGATTTTGACCTTGAAATTCTTGATAAGTGCAAAAATGTATTGGACACTAGACTGACTGAAGCTCGTTACATTAAACAGTTGATTCCAAAAATCAATCGAAGAAAAGAGTTGATGGTATTTTAAACATCTCTCAACCGTTAGCATTGTATATAAGCAGCCCATATGAGCGGCCAGATCAGTTGGTTTTAGCGAATTACCCCCTGAGGAAGAGCGAACGCTCGAAACGCGTAGGGGTTGTACATATCTTTTAATTAACTATTTTAATCTGGTCAATAAATTTCAAGGAGAGACGAAAGCTGTTTTTAGCATCAACTCAAGTATGAAGAACCTCCTGTTGGCGGCCATCCTGGAAGTATTCATCGTTTATATATCACATTTGAACAAATTGGCATGATACTGTTACAACTTTTTCAAATTTTCGCAACATCTAGGATTCTATGATTTTCTATATTGTCAAACTGCAATGTCATTGAACGAGATTAATTGATCAAACTTTCGTAAGTAATGGATCCTTCTTAGATTTCTCTCTCCTCTGCTAGATCCTCCTGAAAAAATCGAAATTTCGTGGGAAAAAATCAATGATGCAATTTTGATTCAATGCTCAGCTCTTGGACGTCCGAATCCCGATATCCTTCTTTCCGTACGCGACAATAAAGGAACAAGAAAAGAGCGAAGAGGGGAAGTGGATGTGGATTTAAAATGGGAAATGAATGAAGACTTTGAAAATCTCACAGTGTCTTGCACAGCTATGAACATTTACGGACGAATCAATGAAAGCAGGATAATATCGAAGAATGACTTCTCTGAAGGTAACTTCCTTTGCAAGGGACTTTTGAAAACCTAATGACTATTTTGATTAAGTTCCTCATTATGAGTGAAGTGATGCTTATTCATTGATGAAGTACTTTCTAGCCTACGTCACTATAAGCAAAAAAGTTTCTTATTACATGTAAGTGTTAACAAAGTAGATATGAATATTTTATCATAAGGCTCACCACAGTCTGGTAAATTACTTTACTTTATAAAAGTTTTGAATCTTTGCCTACGCTAGATTTAGTTTGAGAGATAGTCTTTGTTGTTGATTTAATTCATTCTTTACATTTACCACATTAAATACAATTGTTAAGTTGCTTCTCGTCCTTTCTGAGGTCAACGTCAGCTTACCATCAACTCGAACACAACTTTTAGATGAGTCGAATGCTTTCTTGAATATTTCGCAAAGCTCAGCGGGTACTTCCACTGCGTTTTGACTGAGATGTAGCTTTGAGATCTACAAAAGCAATAGAGAGTTGTCTAATCCTGCGGAATTCTCAGTGTTTCTCAATACACAGGCGAATACATGATCAGAGGAGGACTTACTGGGCATGAAGCCAGTGTATGAATATCTTCTTGTATCGCTGCCAAGGATCCTGAGAAGACCTAGGAGCCTCCTAGGCGACCGACAGTAGATAGATATCCATAATACACGTGCACTCACACATTTGTTTATCTCCTTTAAGTTCATCTTACAACAGGGCAAGATGATGATCATTCCATTTTTCAGGCATATACTCCATCTCTCAATTTCAAGGAATCCGGAAGTAGGCATAGAAAGAAGGAGAAAAACGTGAAAATAATGTACTCGGCTTGTCGGTGCGCTAGGCGCCAATACCAATTCAATTTATCAATGGCATCATTCATGGTGTTCTGCATATCTAGCACAAAGATGGGTTAAGTAGACGAAATCAAATTGAATTACTCATTGTACAAAGAACCCAAATACAGCAGCCTCGCCATACATTTTTTGCAGAACGTAGGTTTTGTGTCTTGCTGTAAATATTCATTTCATATTTACTCGTATGTTTGGTTTAGACATTCTGATATACCGTTATCCGCACATATTACTAATAACTATCGGGTCTTGTTGGATGCAAGGAACCATGTAATCATAATTATAACCAATCAACGTGATAGATGATGATTTAGTATCGATTATGTAATTACATTATAGCATAAATGCCACTCAGCAGAAGGATAATAGCCGGTTGCGTCAGCTTCTATGTTTTGAGACTAACAAACACGTGCATTTAGAGTCTTAAAATTGTCTTTTTGGGAGAGCGAAAATCGCCTTCAACAGAAAGTTGATGACTGATGAAATTTAGCTACAGAAGCAGCAGTCCGTGTTGATGAAGAACCCAGTCCAGCACTAGCGCAAACAAGGATGTTGTGAATGTGTCTCCTTGAAGACTCCGGAGGTGGTTGAAGAGATGTCTGCAGGTCCGACGCTGGTCATAACCGCAGCTTCTCTGTCCTTGTGAAGTGTCATGATGGACTGTACAAGTTGTGAAGATGATTGCTCCAGGGGAATAAGTCTGGTGACCGTGGAGAATAGCTCCATTGATAGCTGACAATGACCGTGAAAGACATCCTTCTGTGAACATATTAATCCGAGAGCGGTTGCTTGATGGCTGCATCTGGAGTAGCGATGATTTGGTCTGGTTACTTGGTGTCAAGTTTGGTTTTCGTTGGGTTCCTGGCCTCGACGAGCTGTTGCTTATGACTGGGGTAGACATGTACAGCGCAGACCGTCACTTCCAAGCGATATCATGAGACGCCATCGATGATGATGCCCTATATGTAATGCATACACTTAATTTGTGTAAGGTAGAATGTTCCCACATAGCAAGCCCTTTGTATTCACGGAGGTGTGACTTCATGTCCTTGCACAAGTATACTGCAGGTACGTCCATCATCGAGATGTAGTTTTAGGGGGACCAACCTCGACAACGCAGCTATAGCGTCATTAGTATGAACTTGGCCTTTTCAAAATATTTTAAATAAATGCGAAAAAATTCAGGTTTTGGGAAATTGTTTCTAAACCAAAAGTCAACCTCCGTTGCACTATTGGAAATATCTTTCAATGCTTTCTGAATCAGACAGTCTTGTAGGGACTGCAGTTCTCAAGCTTTCTGTAAGCTTTACAACTCTCAGTGCTGTGGTAAATGGCTCATTGAATTTTATTAGAAATTAACGCAGAAAGCTCGCAGTACATACGAGTGTTATGTGATGAGAAAATACATGCTCATCGTTTTCATGAGATAATAACAGCATCTATTATTTCAAGAAGTCACAGTTAATTTATGCAATCGTTAGCGCAACAAAATAAAATATCAATTTAGCACAGAATGAGAAGCGCTGTTTGCCATTTTAAATCAAAATGGTTGATGAGTTTATCGAAATGATCTCAGCCGGTGTCTGGTGTCATATCGTTTTCAAAATATTAGGTTTCCCGCATTCTGACTCCGCATCCCTGGTTTACATGCACACAACAATTGAAACGTTATAGACAACCATTGTATGTTATAGTACTATATTTACAGAAGTTCAGCATTTGCTGCAAAGTTGCTAGTTTACGCATCATAGCAGTTCATCAACCCAGTTCAGTCAGTAAAACACAGTTGGATGATCAATATCTACCTTTTTGCTGCGTTCTCAGGATGAAACAAAGAAAGCGATGAACCGATCTCCTGTATAAATAAAAGGTCCTCATCAGTCAGCACCTAGTCCATCAGCTTCTTGCTGAGATTTTGCTCGAAAGTCGTGATAAATGGCATAATCCTTACACATCGCCCCAAACTCTTGACGATTTCATCCAATTAACACTAATACTTTCAAAAAGCATCATTTTGTACGAGTAACATTTGTGGCAGTTGCTTGACTTCATTCAATTCTAGACTCATTTGAATACCTGTGGGAGATGAGCTACTTAAAACTACCAAATACAAAATCACATCATTTGAAAATTTAATTATCACTGAACAATTGCTGATTATAACTAACTTTCAGGAAGCATATGATAAATTCCTTTCTTATTGCAACAGCTTTTCAACAACCTCCGACACCTTTTATCGTATTTTTGCTTTCCCCAGAACTTCCCTGGACAATCATGGGATGCGTCCTCCTTGGAATAGCATTCGTTTGTGCAGTCGTAACTTCAGTCGCTATTTTCAAGAGACGAAATGTACAGAAATCTTCAGCAGGTGGTGAGCGGTCACTCAAGGCTCAGTGAGTCAAAAGTATTTATGTAAATCAACAGTCGCATGATTATGGTGCATGTGAAAGAAAATCCAATTAGATGAACTGTAAAACTTGTAATAACATTCCATAGAAACATTGAGCTGCATCCTTTCTTGAAAATTGGAGGAGACCTGAATAGATGCCAATATTTTTAATGTCTTTAATGTGCATAAGACTGAGTCTCCAGGGCTTGACAGTACTCCGGCTAAGTTAGTCGTTAAATCAGATCAACTCTTTGCGTTAAACAAAATTGTTAATTCATCTTCAATTATGTCGGTCAAATCATGTTAGCTTGAAAAAGGTAAAACACATATCTAAATAAATTTGAAAAAATATAATTTCTAAATTTGATTTTTTTATTTTCTCAGATTTGGACAAGTTGTGAGCTGAAACCTCGAGCTTTTTCTACCGCTGACAAGGAAAAATTCCGCCCTAAAGAATTTGATTTTTGGGACTCTACCAGGGATGCTGAGTCGGAGTCCCGGAGTCCTATCATTTTTGCTGGAGGCGGAGGACTCCGGACTCCGGCCTATAACTAGACCCGAAACATAATGCAAACAAATCTTTTTTATCCGCGTTCATAGTTGTCATTGTCTTGATGTCAACTTTCTCCGTCAACCAAAAGTAAAGAGATACTTCTGAATGCACAGCTTGTAATAGTTGAGGAGGGAATGAACCGTGATAGTGAATAAGGATTGTCTTTTCACTCGGTGATTTAGTAGAGAAGACAAGCCTTCCTAGCCTCGATCACACCTACGCACCAAAGGTTACATCAGAGACAAAAATGAAATACTAGTTTGTTTGAGAACATTACCTCTTACCCTCACGTTAATCGTGTGCGTGATCTCTCCTCCAAAGCGAATATTGAAATCGAAAGTGCACTCATATTTTTCGAAGAAGGACGTGGATTTCCCTGCCTGGTAGAAACGGGAGAAAAACGTGTGAAGCATACATCAACAAGATGGGAGGAGCTGAGTCGTATGCATCCAACTTAAAGCGACATTTGATAAACTTTCATCGAAAATGATTGATAATTGATACAGCAATGATCACTAATAGGTTCAGGTAAGCCTATAATGTAGGTTACCAGTTTTTTTTAAAAAAATAGGCTAATAACTTTCCACCCGGAGTCGGAGTTCTATCAACTCCCGGAGTCGGAGTCGGAGTCCCATCAAAATGATAGGACTCCGCATCCCTGCTATCTACAGTCCAATTTGCCGCGAATATTCTCGACCCTGTCGGCTGAAGACTGCAGCTAATGTTGTATCAAACTCATTGTGCAATTAAGGTCCATCATCCACTATAATTCTTAATGTCATCATCTCTTTCATTCTAATGACAATATGCATAAGTACATGTAAAAACATGTAATTGAATTTTTTTGTTTATAACTCAAAGTTATTTTTGTTTGTTTTCATCTTCTCATTGATTTCAATAATTTTTGTTATTTGAATACATTAATATACAGCCTCTGTATCAATACCGTTGCACTGCAGAGGGCAGTCAATCTTGCTTGAGATCTGTCCTGATGTACGGTTCGGAGACATGGCCTCTCACAAGCAAATTGATGCATGCCATGCAGTGTTGCCACAGCGGCGGAATTGGCGGAATCGGCGGAAGTCTGGAGGTGGTGGCGGAATTCTTGGAATTTGAGAATTCCGCCGGTCCTATTTTTTGATCATTCGGCGCAAGCTTAATTATCCTACAGGTAGCAAACGCAGATGCGGATTTTCAGCTTCTTGTCCGTGTCAACTTGCATGATGTTCCTACAGTATTGGAACGTTTCAATCTCAGATACTCGCTTCACACCTCGTCATGATTTAACGATTTAACCATTAGATTTTCAATCTCTCAGAAATTACTTCTAAAATCAATACTTCTTAATGTTGTCTAGCCTCTCTTATTAATGGTCCCATCAGTAGGCCTACGTAACTCAGCATCTGTTTTGTGCAATTTTTTTCAAATTGAATTACTTGATCAGTGAATGGGTAGAGTTGGAATTGAAGCATATGTGATGCGCATTAAACTCACTGGTTTGGAATCCATTACTGAATTGATGATGATAAGGTACCTATGATGGGAGGGCATGGGAAACAAAAGAAAAATCAGGTTACTCAATTTAGTATGCATCATTATTTACATAGGCTAAATTGCGTGATGTACGTGCGTGTGACTGTAAATCGATCCCCGAAATTGCTTTATCTATTCATACATAGGTCTAGGAATCGGCACACCTAGACCGTCGCCGCTGTGGCAACACTGATGCCATGACAACGTGTGACTTGACGATGCTTCGCTTTATGGCTGGTGTAAGATGGAGAGACAGGATCCCAAATAAAGAAGTAGTGAAAAGGTGTGGTCTGAAGGACTTGGAAGTGCTCATCCGGAGAAGCAGACTTCGCTGGTTTGGGCATGTGAAGAGGTCGGAGGACATTGTGAGAGAGGTTGAAGAAATGGAAGTGAGCGGTCGCTGACCAGTAGGAAGACCGAAAAAGTCGTGGAGGAGCTGCATCTCGGAAGATCTGAAGAAGCTCCAAATAAATGAAAATCTTGCAGCAGACCGAAGCAAGTGGAGACGAGCCATCAACCGTCCAACTTCGTCACGGAATTCAAGGACGTTAAACGAGGAGTGAGAGTGAGTGAGAGTGTAGAATGTCGCATAGGGCTTACAGGCGAATCACAGTAATGTGCAATTACCATTAAGGCGCGACAGGTGCTGCTGTTTTGTAAATGATGCAAGACTTGTTGCGGATTTATTTTACATGACAATATTTGTTACGGGATATTATGAAATTCTCCAACATTTCTCAGATGCGACTTACAATTCACATCCTAATTCCAATAGATCGAGTAATTCCATTTCCATTGCCTAAATTGCAGCCTGCTACATGCTTTTATTTTCCCTTGTTCGTAGTTGATTCAAATCACTACATTTCAGTTGAATTATCGCATATTCCGGACAATTCTGTAAACAACAATTTTGACAATTTTCTTCTACGGTCTTGCATTCGTCTACGACATTTGCATTATGCCAGGCATTTATAGAATTTGCAAACTGCAAAAATTGACGTGCAATGAGCTTGCTACCAATTGTCCACGGTGAGCCATGTCACAATTCTTTACAACTGAGTCAGAGTCTTGGATTTCTATCTTTTGGCTGGAGTCCTATCAAGCCCGAAGTAGGAACTGGAGTCCTTTCAAAGTTCGAGGACTCCGAAACCTTGCCTGCAATTGTTGTGAACTTCTTTGATGAGGGACTATTGGCTCTGCCTCGCCAAAGCGTCGTGACCTTCTACACAAAGATCCTATAGAACGAGTTATTTTGGATCCAATCTTAACAGACTTTAATTACAAAATTAATGAAATCTAGAGGGACAGCACAGGACACGTTGTAGTCTCTACATCATATAGAGAAGTTTTAAGCTGTGTGCCCTCGTCCCCTCCTCCGAGTGTGTGCTGTCCTTTGCACCGACGAGTTCATCTGTGGAAAAATCATTCAGTAATCAGGCTTTTTTTCATCTTGGAATTGCTCTGATATGAAAAGATCGCTCGATAATCGCATGAAAATCACTTTAGAAAATGACAAGATTTTATTATGTATTTTTTCGAAACTTGGCATAGAATACGAATGGGTCATTCCACGTCAAAGCGTCAAATGGCCTGTGGTGATGGTTATCAGATTTTCTTGAAATTCATATATTATCATCATTGGGATCTATCTAGATGAAATCCAAAATGTTTCGGAAAAATTCCATTGGGAAGGCCACTTGCGTGGCCTTGACTTATTCGAATTTTTCTATTTTTAGAGAATTTATGAAAAATCATATACATCTCTGACGGCCTACATCACCGATCTCGCATCGAAGTTAAGGAAAATTCTTCTTGGAATGCTTAATTGATACCCAACCATAGATGTTCCAAGTAGAATTCATTACTTTTTCGATTTTTTTAAAATTTCTGTGGGCCCTCAAAAAAAGTAAAAATTTGAGAAACGTTTTGAAAAAATCGAATTTTTAAACTTTTCTTGAAAATGCAAAATAAATTTTGCGGTCCCTTCTTCCGCAGGCGACTACAAATACATACAAATAATCGTAAAAAATATTTAGAAAATCACCAGGGATCGGAAAGGGCTATTGAATCTCAAATTATATGAAGAATATTCAATTTTTGGCATCTTTGACTCTGTCCTGACAATTTCTCGCAGCAACTACGCCAATTCTGATAGGTCGAGTGTTTTGCGATTCACATCATCCATCTGAAACGGTAATCAGAAGTACTTTTTTCCACGCAGAAGTATGATTTTTTTGAATTTGAAGATGTGTGAAAATTAGTTGGTTTTTTCTGCTGCTACTATCACATTTATGAGTAGTATGTGTTTTGCAATTTACAGATTGTTCACCTGAATGAGAGGATATGCTCAATGACTAAAGGAAATAAGTTCATTTATTATTATGACTCATGTTTCTAAAGCAAAACATTTGAACTTAATTAAGTCAAGTATCTATTTCAAATCTTGGAAAATCTTTTTCAGAATTAGCATTACTTGTAAGATCCTTTGGAGTTCACTAGTGTTGGTTCTGCAATTTTCTTCACGATGTCCTCCCTTGGATACCTGTGAATATCGGGAGACTTGGAGTACCTGAAATATTGTCCTGCTCTGGCTAGCCTACTGACTTTCGCCCAATTTTCACTAATCGAAATTATTTGTCCAGGATATTGATCGCCTACGTAATCGACAGAGACCCAATCATTTGTTGAGAAATTTTCTTCCTTATTGAAATGAGATGTAAGTAAATAAAGATTGATTTTATGTATAATTTGGTCTACAATCAACTTACTGTTCTTTTATCTTAGGAAGGTCGAGATAAAAATGATCTCCTTCTTCATTTTATACATCATGGCTTAATCTGGCACAATTTGCCGTCAACGAATTTTTCTAGCATTCATGATGAACAGGTGTAATAGTGTGAGGAGAGGACAAGGTGGATTATGGGCGAGTAAAAACTTTCCTTTGTGCTTGTTTCTTCGTAGTGGGCGTTCAATGTCTTGAGCACTTCTGCCGAGTTGATTTCTGATCTCAACACGCATATTTCCAATAGGCCTAAGTTTCCAATACATGTATAAGCTATTTTCGCCCTTTCGAATCGAAATGTTGAGTCCTTTTTTGGAAGAAGAGCATCGTCAACTGTAGGCAAATAGTTTCGTGCTTATTTCAAGTCATAGGACATTTCCTACTAATCAGTTATAGCGATGAAAAAAATGATGGCCTCTTTCGTGCATTTATGCAACCATGCAGTATGCGCGGAATATAGGTCCTGCATGCACATAGATATTTATAATTTTTCAGGTATACTGCTTGGTTAAGATTGAGTCACGGAAGCTTCGATGCCGTGTGTGTCAAGGATTCCGTGAAATTTTCGGATGGTCCTTTATGAGTGGAAATTACGAGAGACTAGTACATTACAGCAAAAAATTCTCATTTATTGAAGCTCAAAAGTATTCATCGAGAAGACTTATTCAGGGAGATCCAAGAAGTCAATGATGCTAATACACACCTACTCTCAGCAGAGGCGTGAAGTAACTGGGATACAATTTATCGAGCTGTAATTGTGTAAAGACTAAATAAACACTTGTACCAGAAACCATGCGAACTGCGTGATTACTTAGCTGTATATTAGTATAAATTGTGTAAATGTTTACCTATTATCATATGAGCTCTAATTATGATCGTTTTTATCAATGAATAATTGCCGCGACTCTAATGGTATCTGCGAACTTCTTGCCCAAGTATTTTCTGGCGAAAGACACTTATGATCTGTTAACCGGCTTCCGTGTTGATGAAAACAGGAAGTGTTTTCCTTTTCAATTCCTAGGTTTGTGTCTGTCATTCATTTATCTTGTCAGTAGATAATTAAGCAATTCGGTCAGAGGTTACCTTTTGCCTCTCAATAAATTTAGAGAATTTGACTGCCTTTCAAATAACAAAGGGAAATGTAGAGCGTGTTTCAACATCAAACTTTTCAGTCAGGGATATAATCAAAACTCCTAAATTAAGACAGTGAATGAGTTAACCTCTTGAGCCCCGAAGCCAAGTCTGCCACAATGCTCCAACTACCGATGACGTGCAGTATGATCTGCAACTCCCCAGACGCTGAGTGAACAATGGGAAGATAATACAGTGTACAGTGATGCAGTGCACGTCATGGGTACTTGGGGCAGTGTTGTCAGCTGCTGGTCGAACACTTACATAAATGCCCGCATGACGTGAACCGCACGTCATCGAGGCTCAAGAGGTTAAGACTTTAGAGGCCCTAATTAACGAGTCTCAATATACGATGCCTTTGATAACACAAATTGAGAGGATGACCAAAGCTCACGGTGTGTCGGAAGGTCCTAAAAAACTCAAAAAATATATATCATCGACGAAACTTAGATTTTCATGATCCTCGATACCTACACAACTAAGATTGGCAAAAAGAAAAAAATTTCAATGTTCAGTTTTTCTACAAATCGAGTTTATTCAATATGGCGGAGTTTGCGCATGTATTATTGACTTCAAATAAAGAGGGTGCAGTTCGTGCCATTTACTAAATGTTAAAATCACATTATTCAGGTAGTAATAGTAACTCAGATGAGTTATGCTCTCAAGTAATGACATGAGATTAGCCTCTCACGTGTCACTTTCGTTTATAAGTAATATGAATTGCCAATTTTATCATTTTATGTGAAAGAATATAATTGCTATTAAAAAACCTTCATCTTTATTCCCCATTAAGAATCTATACTTTAAAGTTCTGAACTAACTGCCCTTTGAGACAAAATACACAACTGTTATTTGCAGCTTTGTGTTCAACTATATGCATAGCACGTGATTGAAGGTATTCATTGAAATGACATGTCCATCTATGATTTGCGTTGAGTGTATGCTGCAGGATGCATGAAACGTTTGCTGTGGGCTTATACATATAACCCTCATATATAATTACATTTCTTTTGAAACATACAAGTATATCTACTTGCTCCCGCATCCTTTCCACATTACCATATGATGTCTATCTCATCAACAAAACATCCTTTTTCTGCAACAAAATTGAATTCCCCCTAATTCGGACGTAAATGCGCAATATGCAACATTTTAAAGTGGAAGCTTAAACCACTACATATACTAGAAGCAGCTACAATTAATTTTCAGACATGCTGACTGTTATATTGATATACTGAACGCATCAAGCGGTTTCCATAGTTGGGGTGATCAGTCTCTTTGGTTCTAAAGTCACTCCAAATTGAAAGATAATTACAATGGATTCTCTCATTTGTCTATTTGCTGAACGCCGCCAGTCCTCGTTGTCTTTTTTCAAAGAACTCTGTCGTGAGAGAATATTGCATGCACTTTTGGTGTCACTGAATTATTATCTAAGTGTAGATAACTCCGCCTGAATTGCCTGATTTCCATCTTATAATTATCAGAGAAGGTCCAGCTGAAACATGCCGTGACAATGTTATTCAAGTGACAAAGTGTTTCAACAAATGGTGAATTGGGTTTTTAATTCCCGAGAGTTCTGATCTCGACTTGTTGCTTAAGATGATGTTTATCAATGGTGCACCATGTACATGGATGTAGACTTCCATGTGCCATCAATTCAGAAGGATATTGCATAACTTTAAGTCAGAGGCAATGGTAAAAGGAATGTCAAGATTTTTTACACCAACAGTATTCCAAATATTCAGGATATTCACATAACTTTCCGGATCTTCTGGAACTATTCCAATAATGAAGGCTTTCTTCACGCCAGACTCCATGAAATTTTTTCCATCTTTCGATCGACCGTTAGTGGGATCGAAAACTGAGAGACATACTTTGATGAAGCCACCGACACCGTCAATGCCAATCCTAATGAGCCTTGAAGCATCACTTAAGCCTCTTACAAGCTTGATATAGTCGATCGACAAGAGCTTAAGGTGATCACAGTAAACCATTGGTTCATTTACCTTTTCATTGGTTTTCAATGCCGCAAAAAAATGCTGAATTACGGAGTTTGAAGAAATCGTCAAGTTTATAATTGTTTTCATATAATTTGACCTTAGCAATGGCTCAATTATCTCTGTGGAACACGCAGCAAGTCGGATGCCTGCAGCTAATGTCAAACAATTTCTTGTACAAAGATTCAGATCTTGTTGAATGTTCAACATATGATAGGCTGATAGCAGAAACTTTTTTGATGGTTGCGACTTGCGTGACTTATTCATTGCTGGGACCTCTTTGCATAAACTCTTGGGACCTCCTTGCTTGCTGTGATGAAGTGATGTTGAGGAATCCAAGAGATGAGAAATATTCTTCATTTCATTTTTTATGGAATCACATGAATTGCCATTATGGATACAGCCAATGTATAAGACAGAGGAACTGTGTGAGCAAATTTTGATCGCAGTTGAAGAATTCATGATTGCAGTTGACGCGTGAGTAGGTGGTCTTCCTGGATTCCCCTTAAACTTAAACGCCTTTTTTGCAAGTCCACCTTTGCGATTTCACATATTCTGCAAGTGCAACTTTTTTCTGAACGTAGATCTTTTGGTCGAATATTAATCATCCATAAAGGGTAATTCAACAGAATGACCTGGACATAAGAAGATAGCATCCGCATGCATATCGCTCCAGGAAAATTGAAGTTATTCACTTCGTAGCCTTCAATCAGAAATTCGTTGATTGAAGCGACGTCCGTCGATGCAAGTTTTCTGGTGCCGTATGCTAGAACAACCCCTAACTTAGGATTTTCCTAAGTTAGGGGAAAAATCCTAAGTGGTATGCTTGAACGTCACCCCTAAGTCACTTAGGAAAAAAATCTTAGGGGATTGCTGGGGGTACCTAAGTTAGGGTTAGGGGGTGTTGGTATGCTGAAACAAAGTTAGGAAAAAAATCCTAGGAATTAAATTACAAAATCTTGAAGAAATCTAGGAGAACTTAGACCCGCCCCTAAGTCAGGAAATATATATCAATTCTTCAACAAATTTTCTGTATGAACTAAATCAGTTAAACCTATTGAATAGTGGTTTAGATTCACTTTTATTTAACAGGTATATAGTGCCTATGTTCATTTCCTAACAATTTTTTATGCTTTACCCTGTATGCAAAGGTTTTTGATTACGATGACACTTGCTATCTGTCAGATAATTATTGTAGGCCATCAACGATTAATATAATATTGTAGCTCGACGAATTCCAACTCCTGAAGAAATCGTGCTGAAGAAAGAAACAAAGAAGATCAGAAATATGACCATTATGCAGGAAAATGATCCGAATGATCAATTCCCGGAAACATCGGCGAACGATGGAAAGAAACGCCAGCGAGAAATAATAAATAGATACTTTCTTTAATTTCCTTTTTTCTAAGTTGGACCTTGAATTTCAAGTAATTTTCGTATACAAAATATTATTTACATTGTCACTCTAGTGAATCAAGTCGTTTTCAAAAACTACATTGGAAAATGGAAGGTTGTATTTGACGACATTATCTTGAATTAAGTTGACTAATCTCAATTCACGAGGAAGACTTTGTGTTGAGTTTATGAGAATATAAGAGCTTACATGTAATTATAGCATTATGAAAAGTGAAGCATGCAATAGTGATTACTTTAAATTTGCATTATTTGCAGCTCAAGGTATAAAATTGTATTGCCAAAGTATTCCAATATCAATAACACAGTTTATCTTTTTAATTCATGGTTTTTAATTATTTTTCACTCTATCTATAGATATTTTGACCATATTCTTTGATCATAGGTTACTCTTGAACATTAGCAAATGCGAGTATTAAATTTAACATTTGAACTAACGATAAATTCAACCAAATGTTAACAGTTTTTGCCGTGAAAGTTCGTAAAAATAAAGATCTTTGATGGAAGCTAATAATGGGTCGGATACGTCCTGTTATATTCATCATTAGCATGATAAGATTGAATCTACAATATTTGCTGTGCGCTCCATTCTGATTGGCTGTTGAAATCTACCAGTACAATGTCAACTCATGTAATATTAACTGCTGGTAAAACATTTTCTATATCTATGTTAGCAACTGGTGGCACCATCGATGACGATTATAATGCAGTCTATTTTGTTTAATTTGATGCAGTATTAGCTGAGCTATCGCCAATTTCATGTTTCGACAACTTTTGTGTTGGCGATAAGTCCACGGTATTCACTCATTAGTTGAGTAATTAAGACGTGCACACTTTGAGGATAAATGTATTATTCCACATTACTTTGGAACTACTGCATCGATTTTGATAAACGAAACGTTGTCTTCATCGTAACAACAAGATGAATACAACTGCAGTTCCAGTTTGTCGGTAACTGATATTTTTTCAAATTGTTTTTTTCACCGTCAATCAATCGCCGACTGCAGTTTGTGAGACAATTCGTTGTCAGGGTGTGAAAATAAACACAGCTGCAGCAGTCCGGTGATCTGCCAATCAAGTGATCTTAGGGAGAGTCCCCTACCTTAGGGAATTGCTAGGGAACGTTCAAGCATACCGACTAGGATTTCACCTAGCGAATCCCTAAGTTAGGATTCTAAGATAAAAATCTTAGGAATTGTTCTAGCATAAGGCCCCACTGGTGCCCTTTCTATAACATATTACACACTCGATAACGGCAGCGTTCATGATATTTCTCTATAGCTGTGGCCATCGACATGTTGCAAAATGGAAATGGTGACAAATTTTCAAATTGATGAGTTACATATATCGCATCAGATCTAGAGTATAAATTCATCGTTGATAAAATCATACACGATTTATGACAGGATGCGCAGGCGATAATTTTGATCAGATGTGCAGTTGCAGTTAACAAATAAATCTAAGCATACTAAATGGCAATAGAAATTTTGCACAAGTGAATGTCGATACAAAGAAATCCTGCAGTAAACGTTTCATGCATCCTGCAGCATACACTCAATGCAAATCATAGATACTGTACACCTTTTCCAAGTCAAATATAAGCTAATGAAAATCAATTGTAAATAATCTCAATACAAGAATATTTTATCATGTCAAATGTAAGATGACGCAATTCAGCCGGCTTATTTCTTAGATCAAGAGTAGAAATTTTCAATTCATGTGTCAATTAAGTGATTAGGTGTCAATAATCGCAAATCAACTGCAAAACGCGCAAGACATCAATTCACTGCCAAGTTAAAAGCTTCAATAAAACGATATTCTGTTGAAATTTGACGATGCCAAGAAACCGCATAAGCGACGTTGACAAACAACGAATCGTGGCTGCCTACGAGAGGCATGAAGATTTTGCTGAGACGGCGCGGCAGTTGGGAATCCTTCAAGGAACTGCGTATGCGATCATTCGACGCTATCAACAGCATGGTGTCGTTTCTCGCCCTCGCGGTGGCACTCGCAACAGGCGCATTGATGCGCAAATGATCAATGCAATTGTTTCAGTCGTCGAGGAGCACCCTGAGTACACGTTGATTCAAATCAACACAGAACTCCGCCACAGACTTCCGCACAAACCTCGAATTTGTGAAAATTCAGTTGCCAATGCACTGAATGGTCGTCTTATAACTTTGAAGTTGTTGCGCGACGTGCCGGCTCAACGCAACTCGCCTGATGTTAAAGCTGCGCGAAGGGATATGGCTCAATGGCTATTGAGGATGGCCAACGTCGAAAAAGTGTATGTCGACGAAAGCGGTTTTCGCCTCTGGTTGAGAAGAAGCATGGGCAGAGCGCTACGAGGACAGCCAGCCTTTCGAGTTGTCAATGCAAGACAAAGCGCACACATGTCCACAATCTTCGCTGTGTCAAACGAACGAGGCTTGGTGCACCATGCATTCAAGGAAGGAGGATATCGCGCTGCTGACTTCAAGGTGCGTGTCAAGGTGCGGCGGTTAATAGAGGGCGGCGCTTATTAGAGAAAATACGGTATACTCTTATTAGCTTCGTAAAATTTCTTGTTATATATAAACCATTTGCGATCTTTACAATTGAATTGAGCAAATTTATTTTGCTTTGACTTTTCCGTCTGCACTTTAGTTGACAGCGCAGCTCTTCTGTAACAATTCTCAGATCAAAAGTCAGAATTATTTTTGTCTTGAGATTTATTATCTCTGATTTGAAAATTGTTATAGTTGGTTTGGAAAAGGTGTAGACATGTCATTCCTATGAATACCTTCAATCACGTGCTATGCACATAGTTGAACACAATGCTGCAAATAACAGTTGTGTATTTTGTCTGAAAGGGCTGTTAGTTCAGAACTTTAAAGTACGGTATAGATTCTTAATGAGGAACAAAAATAAAGGTTTTTCAATAGCAATGAAAAAGGCCGTCTAAGATGTATATGATTTTTCATAAATTCTCTAAAAATAGAAAAATTCGAATAAGTCAAGGCCACGCAAGTGACCTTTCGGATTGGAATTTTTCCGAAATATTTTGGATTTCATCTAGATTGATCCAAATGATGATCACATGTGAATTTCAAGAAAATCTGATAACCTTCGCCACTCACTTTATCCGAAATTTGACGTTTTAACGTGGAATGACCCAAATGCATTTTGAAAATTCAACGTTGCATGAACGTTTCCTCTTTCTCTCTCAGATATATTGCAAATTCATTAAGCGAAGCATTTGACGATTAACATTCCGGATTCTTTATCTTAAAACTGAAGTTATGAAACAAACAATTCCAAGGTTACACCTGCTATCATTTTCTCCGTATTTGAACTGAGGAATGCAATGAACATCAAGGAAATGATTGTTATGAGATCCAGTAAGTTCTACATACAACAGGAAGGACGGATTAAACACAGTCGTTCGACAATATCATCATTATAAACTTGCTGATTTCAGTGTCACCTACACCAAGTCAATACTCGAATGATAAGACAGAATGCTGTCTCATTTTCATCTTTATCACAAACACTATGGACTTTTCTTCTCTACAAACTGACAGAGAAAGCAAGGATTTAGGAAGATGTTTTTTTCATTGATGAAAATGTCCTGCGCAGAATGCCGCATGATAGAAATGATAGAATGTAAGATAGTTAGCGGTTTTATATTTCTGAGGTTTATCGGCTAACAGTAACCACCTAACGTATACTTTCTGCAATGACTGCACTGCGTTTACACCTGACTTAGCTGTGCTGTTTATCATTAATAAAGAAAATGTTACTAAATATTTTGAGGTTTGTGAACATTTCTCATCTGTACAGGCGAACCAGCACTTCGTAGAAACTTAGCAGAAATTTCGTACAATTAAGTCTTTATTGATTTTTAATTGATCAATATTTTTAATTTAATCTAATCGGTTAGAGAACGGAAATCGTGCGTTTTGCATAAGATTTTATATCTTCGGCGCTTTTCTGTTGTCATCGGAACGAATAATGCTAGTTTGTTTCGCATGATGAGTGTGATCTGTAGTGATTTTAAATCATGACCGAAAATAAAAGTAGACATAAAAGCAAGAGAGAAAGGTGCTCGATTTTCCATGGAAACTTTTGCTGAATATCGTGTTCAGATAAGTTAAACTTGAATTAACGCATCAACAGTAATTGTCGCTGAATGTGGAACGAATCTAATTTCAAGTTTCATCTTGTGAGACAATGTCCGTTCAGGCGAAAATCTGGTCATGTCATTTCTAAAATCAGTTAATAACCTGAAAATAGAATCCTTTGCATGTTCTGACCTGAATTAAAATCAATTAAAATGTTGACAAATAATGTAGTTTCCGCTACATCCACATTCAAATATTGTCTTTGTCTTCTTTTCTAGGGATAATTCCAATGATTACGTCGAAATGAACATCTCTCCATCACAAACGGTAAGTACAAGAAATCGTTAAAAAGACACGAATACTAACAGAGGATTATAAAGTTCCAAGAACCATGAACCTGAAACCATTTCAGAAAGACAAGCCGAAAATAGAATTGCAGCGCCTGATCTGTACTCATGGCTGTCCTGCATCGAAAATCTTTGGTTGTGCACAATAACAACCTTATTTATAATCAGGCCTTTCTCATACTCCACGACCTGTCAGTGCCGACTTGGAAGCAATTCTCCCCTTAAATTGAATAATTTGTCATTCTCTGTTGAAGGCAAAGCGTACATTGCAGACGTGGCCCATAGCAGGATGTTGTTAAGTAAACTTGAGAAATCTGACATCACCGGAGTCATCTGTGTGTAGAATAGTGCCCCTCGGACTTGCTGCTCTACTCAGTCAAAGGCTCATGTCAAGCCATTTGACCTTCGACCGTTAAGAAGGCGCTGGACGCCGAAGGCCCGTCACGCTGTAACTTTAAATCCTTTTATTTTCGACCAATAAATTAGATCCGAGTCAGAAACTATCTTTACTTGCCTGTGAAAAGGCTCATGTGATTGAACTTTGACAAGCGGAAGTTGTGACCATTTCAATTTATCAATATAAAATCGCATTGACTACTTCCGCTGAGTTTCTCAAGGGAATACCTCCGCATTTGTGGTGCAGCGACAGAATTAGCCTGCTCGTTCCCTAGTCGTTGTTTCCTAGAAGGGCAGAGTCATATCTCGTATTCGATAATGAAACGGCACACACCAGACACGATCTAGTCAAACAATAAGTCGTCACTGAATAAGCAGTGAGCCTCAGACAGCAGCCAGTGGCGTGCGTGTCATACACATCGAGTTCTTCGTTCGGTCACACTTCGCTGTCACAGTGCCATTCAATGATAAATCCTACGAAGAGATGGAGTGAACTTCCTCACGCCTGCCAACTTCTAAACAAAGAATCTGACGGACCAACATTAACGAGAAAACTTGTGCGCAATGATCTGAATTCTTCGAATCTGAAGGAATCGTGGCAATCGAAGCATTTTGGAGGAATTCACAGCAATCCGCAAGCGACGCACGACTTTTTCTATCTCTGTAAGGTATTGAGAATTCCTTTCTGCCTGCTTACTAAGTTCCAGCATGTGCCATCGTTTTGAATTAGTCTTCACTTCTAGTAAAGTTAGACAATTTAATTCAGTGGGTGTAACAAATGTCGAAGAACAATCAGTAAAAGGATTCATTTTATGAATATAAATGACAATAAATCACAATCAGCAAGCCTACTCTTGAATGTGTCAACATCGCGCTTGGTCAGGGAAGGAGGAATCGTGCAGCTGATTCCAAGGCTGTGGGAACAAAGGAACAGTTCGAAGGATTCACTGTATCGAACGCGTCCGAACATTATAGTCCGTAAATGAGTTGTGTTTTTGTTCGACATTCGGGAGATACCAATGAAGCATGCTAATAATCGGAAATGCTTCTAACATGACTTTCCATACCAGATGAATCAACGACATTTGAATGCATGAATGAATGAATGAATCGTTACACTTTGAACGTGACTTTCTCCTTTCCAGGGAAAAGTGGAAGATGGGAATGAATATGCAGAAATGGAAGACGTAAGTTTTCAATCTTTTTGGATGTCTTGATGAAGTTTTGCTGTCGATTTTATAAATCAGGAAAATGGAATCACTCGCACACACATTACAGTGGTTTGAAAGTCAATAGGTCAAGATAGAGAAATCAAAATTCATTGAGGCATGGTCTAGATTTGTTCCTGACTGAATTCGATCTCAAATACAAAGCTTTGTTGCAATAAACGTGTGTGAAGTTAGCCGTCTCAATATCCGCACCACATTGGAAATTGAATGTGCGACTCTCGAAAACAACATGTACACATAATTTGAGAGTGTGCCGGCTTCTGCCACTACTTATTTTCCGAAATATTGCGGCAGTTTGCGAGAAATCGTCAATGAAATATTGGAGGTAAATGATGTGAAGTTCACCGGGCAAAAAAATTGCCAAAAATATCTTGCATCGCATATTTATGAAGTGTCAACCGCACGGACGAATAAAATGACACATCTCAAGTATGTGCCACCCAATATTTCACCAAATTTCAATATAACAGCTGAGAAATTTGATCAAATACTAAAAGTTCAAAGTGGCACCGATACAAAGCTAGCCGGACAAGTAACACAAAAATTAAAAATATTCATCAATTCGATTGAAAATTGATCAAAGCCAACTTAAAAGCAGTGTTCCAGCCACGGACGCCGGCAAGGGTGTTGCAGGTGTTGCATGCGTGCCCTCTTCATGAATTACCGAAAAATAGTATTTAATCAACCAACCTTTCGCTGAAACGTGTTGTGGTCACAAATTACCGTCCCGGAGCTGTAGTTATCATGGTGTATATAAATTTTACGTGTACTAGGAAATTATAAAGATAGATACTATATACTTTTAGTGTGAACTGATAACAAAATTGTTAACAAAGAAAATTGTTGAATCATCTGATGTAGCGTGCAAATTATCTTGTCTTGTTGAACAACCTGCTTTACACGATCGTTGCAAGTGATGCGCCGACGTGACGTTGCAAAGTAGTTACGAATGCTTTCGGAATGTGTTTGACAAGACACAATATTGCAGGCCCTTGATTAACTAAGTCCATTATTAAAAAATCGACATGATTTTGTAAGTATGGGCCTAAGCTACTCTTGTGCGTAGATTTTTTGAAAGCATATTTTGTAATTTTACAAATGTTTCAAATTTTGCCATGTAGCCTACCAAGATCCAAGGTCTGATAACAGTGCGGAGTTCTGTGGCATGTTTTGTATTGAATATGTTTTAGAGGTTTCACGATCTTTTTCAAACATCATATTAATTGACATATGAATCACTTAGAATACCTACCTTAGAATTCTTCTTGCCGCGAACAAGAGCGATTTTGAGTAAAAATTGTCAAATATTTCAATTTCTTATCATAAAAATGTATTCTGCTGTGTTATGGTTTTTTTTTGCAGCCAAATAACATTTTCCTGTGCTGATGATTAGAAAATTTTCTATTTTACTATTTTCTAATTTTAATTTTTTTGCTTTGTAGATTTTTCTATGCATGAATACACGCAAGCAATATCTAAGAGTTGGACATTTTTTAATTTATGTTGTTTTTCCTGATCCACTAGAATTCATTCAATACCTCTGTAACTTTTTAAGAGATGGAATTGTTTTGCAACAAGTTTAATAGTTGAAACTGGAACGGCAATGCAGTAGGTCCCTTGTATTGTCCACTGGATAATTGCATGCCATTTTCAAGGAAAAATTTTCGCTAAACGTAAGATCTATTGGAATAGAATCGGACTTTTTATTTGTATTGCAGTAAAAGGTTGTCGCATGCATTAATTTGTGGTACAGCAGATTTACAGAATTTAGCTTGTTATTAATAGGCTATGCCTACGCTAGAATTGACAACAACGTGATTTCTACTGTACTCGTGCATGCCGGTAATAGCTGTTGTCCGATCAGCATGGAATAGTTACAATCGAAAGTTACTGGTCTTTGGATGGGCCTATGCAAAGCCTAATCTATTATTATTAAAACGTGAAGCATAGAGTAAGTATGACGTGAAGCATTGGGCATCGGGGTGAAAGGATGGAATATAATACCCAAAAAGTGACCTCCTTTAGATCGACGCAATACCTGCCCTAAAGTCGTGCCGGCATCCCTGGTGCCACCCCTTGGACAGTCACAACTCTTCGCAAAATCTGCAGAAATGCGGGGTTTTGGCATTTGGTTTTCCATCATCCTTAAAAATTATGAACATGAAAAAAATGAATGTCGAAAATTCGTTTCTGCAGGACCTTATCAATCATGATGAATAATATGTGTAATGTGCAATGTGCAGCGAATCTTCGTCAATACATTTTTACAGAAAAATACTATAAATGAGAGCAAATAGAATTTCATACATGCGGAAATGCAGACATACAGATATGCATGTACGTGCGCACATATAAATGGTCTTCGTAGAAAAACAATACTTTTTCACTCAATTCTATGTAACAGACATGAATTGAATTCTATCAAACGATTTCACGAGTGAACGATGCGCAATCAAGCACAAATAAACAATTTCTTTTGTTGTATGAACAGCGGTTGAAGCCTATGACGCAGCTTGAATGGCTCGTTGTGTGATGATAAATAGGAATGATAAAAAATCATGCGAGATAAATCATCTAAATTAAAGTCTCCTTTCCAGGGAAAAGTGGAAGATGAGAATGAATATGCAGAAATGAAAGACGTAAGTTTTAATCTTTTAGATATCTTGATGAAGTTTTGATGACAGTTTTATGAAGTAGGAGAGTGGAATCACTCACAGAGTAGACAGTTTGGTTTTGATTCCATTGCAGGAAAGTCAAAATGTAGTCGTTAATGTACAACAGCTTATGGTTTCAGGTTTTTGATATTGACAATAATTGCTACCAAACAGACATTATATTTTAAGTCATTTATTCATAATTCACACGGTTATTTTGATTGGCAGATAAACGGACTTGATAATGATTCAGTTGAGTATAGGAAAGTACTGAGGGTAGGTTTCTACCAGAGAAAGATTGTTCTTCTACAGCGTCATCCTTCCGACATTCTCCTTCAAGATGATGTCATTAATCTTATCCCATAATGTCATTAAATTTCAGTAAATTTTTTTATGCAAAAAACTTCCGCGATAGCAAATTTATGTAGGCAATAATACGATAAAAAGCAAATGAAATCGGACGCAGTAAATCAAAGAATTCCACGCGAGTGGATGGAGGAATTCAAAATCATGTTACTGATGAAGTGACAGTAATATCTCAACAATGTAGACTTCATTTGATGAGGTAATAAATCTTTTAGTTTGAATTTCATATCTTTTCAAGTTCTCTGCGTTCATACAGCTTTCATTCCTCTATGTTCGAATTACTGATTTGAGATATCATAAATCTGCACATTGATTAAGAGAAACTTCATTTGATTTTGATGCTATTTCCTCGCTTTTTCACTTCTTCTTTTAGAAATATAAGTTTTTTTTCTAGAAATTCTGAGCTGATAAGGCAACCAGAAAATTATCAGCATTTGATTTCCGAAAGTCCCATAATTTGACCATACAAGTAGAAGTAGCGTAAATTCGCCAGGTATAGAATAAAATAGCTTCACATGAGTTTGCTTCAGATGGAGCACAACTTATGATTCAGCTTAGTTCAACGAATGATTCACGATTTCGCATTTACAAGGAGTCATAATTTGGACCTAATAGTTTCATGAAGTATAAGAAGTAGGCTGATTGCAGGCCTACTTGTAGGTATATAGCAGCTTAGTCAACATGTACATGTATTTTGTATTGACGCCTCTGTTCGACAGGAATAGTCGATAGGACGATATTCTTCTGCCACTTGTTTATTATCTGCTGCAAGTTATGTGAAAAACGTCTAATATGCATGTAGGAATGAAACATTAAGCGACGATAGTCATTCCGGCTGCTCATCATCATAGAGTTTCACATCAGATGTGTCTTTCCGAGCAATGTAGATCAATATCTATTGAAATTTTCAGGGAAAATGTGACGATGGAAGATCTAATGCAGAAATGGAAAAAGTAAGTTCTAAACCTTTTGGATGTTTTGTTGAAAATCCAATCAAGAAAGAGAACGGAATCATTAACAGAGAATGCTTGGCTTTGAATGGAAGAGCAGAAATGTAGTCGTCATCTTACAATCACTCGTCCGTATGTGTCTTAGTCAATTTCTTTGAAAGGATGAAAAGTTCCTCCGTTTATAATCAATCCAGATATAACAAATTCCGATGACAACAAAGGAATTTATAAGTACGCTGAAAAATTGTATTTTGCATTTAATTCCGGTTAGAACGAATTTCTCTTAATGAATTCTTCTGCTAGAAATTGTCAATTTTAGGGAGACGGTATCAGCATAACTGACAAATTATAGAGTCAAAACTTTCAACTCGTCCTCTATTCATTTTTGTATGAAGATGCTTCAAGTCGATAACAAATTGATTTTCTCTATTTCTGCAATCAGAAGTAAAGATTGTGGCCTCTGTTACTGAACCTTCGAACTGTGCTTCCAGAGAATAATTCAAGAGCAAGCATTGCAATTCTTGAATGAGACGAAGTCGAATCATCGATGCATATCCACAATCAACTGAAACTCAAAACGTTTGCCTAAAAAAATAAAAGTTCAGTTCAAAAATATAATCGGAAGTGAGGCCTTCGTGCAAACTCATTCACATGATGAATTAATATCGAAGACAAATGAAAAAGTGTGCTGAAATCGACAGAAAATCAACTTTCTTCATTATGCTAGAAAGAGAAATACAAAGCATGTTAACACATAGATGTAATGAATATCGCTAAATGAACAAGAAAGACAAAAATACCAATGAATGATGTTTGGGTTTGTAGATCGCAAATAAAGCCGGACGCAATAAGTCAGAGAATGCCTATACCAAAAGCTGAAAGAAACTTAAATCATGTCACTTAAGTAATGGGCAAAAGACCGTTCCAGAACACCATAAAATTCAAAAAAATAGTATCTTTAAAAACGACATAAATTCATGAATTTGAACCCTTTTTCAGGTTTTTAAGACCTAAATACATGAATTTAGTCCATTCAAAAAGTAACATTTTTTCAAAAAATGGTATTTTTAAAAACGACATAAATTCATGAATTTGAACCCTTTTTCAGGTTTTTAAGACCTAAATTCATAAATTTAGGCGTTTTTAAAAATACCCAATTTTTCAAATTTTTCAAAATCTCAAAATTTGAGAATTACAATTTTTTCATTGCTAAAATCATGACCGTACAAGGACATCGAAAATCATAAAAGTTAGTATTTTTAAAAATGACTAAATTCATGAGTTTAGACGTTTTTAAAATATGAGATAACTAAAATTATGTGTCTAATAATATTTGAAGGAATTGGCATATTCTTAACAATAACTCAATTGTAGAGAACATCTGCTTCTCGCATTTATGAATAAAAGGCATTTCAGTGTAAAGAGCTGTGACCTCCAACTCAAACATTTGAAAGGAAACAATGTATGAAAGAACAAACAGCTGCTACTGCTACTACTCTGAAACAATGAGATTTTAATTGTACGTTAGGCAAGTTGTTTTAATTCTTGTCAGTGCGTCAGCACACCCGTATGACATTAAGATATCTGCCAGCTGTACTGTTTTCATTTTTCTCTCTCGTCTGTCATTGTATCGTGTGCTCAGATTGTTGTGATATTATTTCAATCTTGCTCTCATCGTTCCACTATCTTTAATTACGTTATTCTTATATTTTGAACATAGTGATTTGTACTAATTTATCCGTCAATCATGAGTCAAGCAGTCGTTGAACAACAAGCTAACATAGCAACGGTACTTCCAGAGTTCTTCAAAAATATTGCGGATTTGTTCATTCCACTGGAGAAACATTCTGAATACTTTTCATATATAGATAAGGAAGTGAAGAAGGCGCCTCTACTCTTCAATCCTGACGCTATACGTTCTGCTCGAAAAGAATACAAAGAAAAACGGAAACTCGCAGCCAAAGCAAAGAAGGAAGAAACACTTCCTTTCAGAATCGAAACATTTACAAAACAGTTGAAGGAAAGTGTTGTTGGACGTCATACATTCATCGAATCAGTGGAATATTTTAAAGAACCGACGGGGGACATTTCAACGTCAGTGAATTCTTTGAAACAACACTTGAAATACGAAAAGCAAAGCCATCTTTTGAGTGTCACATGTAAAATTTTTATTGGAAAACACGCCAATCATATATTATCCTTGTGTGAGAATAATAAAGGAGATTTCACATATCTCTTAAAACATAACAATATTAACTATTCACGAACTGAATTGAGCTTCGCAATGAAATTGGCAAAACTGGCAGATAAATTTCAGACTCTTTGTAGAGTCTCGCTTCCTATACGACTGTTAAAAACTAATCTTTCAATCTTGGAGCAGTGTCTTTCACAAGATGAGTGTTTTTGGAATAATTGATTATTCAACCCTTCTGTTATCAATCATTTTCATTATGTTGTTGTATGACGTCATTTTTCTCTCAGCCAATTAAAACGTGTCCACACGTGGACAAATTTACATGTATTTTAATGTATGCAAAGTAAATTGAAATATCCATGTGTTGTTTTTAATTTCTCATTTACGGGAATATAATAGAAGCATTTTGTCTTCTATAAAAATGAGCAACGTAAATGAGTTCTTAGAAAATATACGGTAGACAAACAACTACGAAATTCTATTTAAATCGAAATTCGAAATATTTATTCAAAATATTTATTCAAAATATTTCTTTAAAAATGGAAGAAACAAAAGTGGATGAAACCGCAAGACTATATCCTTCGTTATCATATGAACGTAGTTCTACTTTAATGGACATTGAAAAGATTAACATTGAAAAAATGAACAAAGAAAAACACAAAGATAGAGTTAGGTATATGAAAGATAAGGAATCTCAATTATTATTAAGATTAGAGCATTATAAAAAATTAAGAAAGAGATGGACCAAAGTTAAGAATGTAACACAAGGAATTGGCATATTCTTAACAATAAGTTTGGGTGCTGTAACAGTTGTTATATCTTCAGGTGTTTTAATAATTCCAGTAGTTGCTACAGCTTTAACAGGTATGGGTGTTTTTGCAACTTCACTTGTTACAATGTTAGATAAATCTTTAATAACTAAGAAACGAAAATCATTAAAAACTAAGCATTTACATATTAAAGAAGTCTATGACAAATTACACTACTACTTTCAAAGAGTATGTGATGATAATGTTATTACGTTAGATGAGATTGAAAAAATTGATCAAATAGCTAATGAAGTAAATCAAATATCATTTCATTTAAAGTCCGAAAAAGTTGATGATAAGAATAAACAGGATGAAAAAATTTCTTGTGATGGTAAAATTTCTAATGAAGAAAATGACAAAAATTTTTTAGAAGAGCTAAAAACTTTGAGCGAAAATTTAAGCAAAACTTTATTAAACAAAACTTAGAACGAGAAAACTTTAAACGAAAAGATGTCAGACAACAAAGCAATAAAAAAATAATTTGTTCAGTAAAATGCTTTTGCTGTATTCCAATGTTACCACAAAATTCAAATATTATATTTTAAAAATGGATAAAATTAGAGCTGATAATTTTAAAAGAATAAAACAATTAGAATAGTTAATAAAACAAAGAAATAT
The DNA here is from genome assembly GCA_907163375.1 of Prostheceraeus crozeri. Lineage (NCBI taxonomy): Eukaryota > Metazoa > Platyhelminthes > Polycladida > Euryleptidae > Prostheceraeus > Prostheceraeus crozeri. Next base: position 20,335 of record CAJQUW010006870.1, on the reverse strand, counting down.
TATGAAAGAAAATCATCTTCAACATAGAATGATAAAAGCTGGTATTCAATCTGATATGTTTGAAAAAATGCAGCAAACCGAGCAAGTAAAAACTGATTTTGAAAAAACTATGAAACCATTTAAAACTCTTGAAAAAGAACTTACAAATAATGATAAACAAATTGATATAACAGATCCAGAGCACAAAACTATATTAGATGACTATGGATTACTAGAATCAAACATTAATAAGAAATTACCAAAATCTATGCAATTTGAACATTCTATTTCATTTATAGATGGAAAAACAATACCTAGATTTTATCTCGGACAAAAAGTAATATTTCCACAACCTTTTCGAGGTTTAATTTTTTCACCAGATAAATATCCTTTTAATTTAGATAGAAATTTTGTTGATCTTTTAAGAGGAGCAGATTTAAATAATGATGCTGTAGAAGATCTCATAAAATAATAAGCTATGTTAGATAGAGTTAAAGCAGTAAAATCTCTTAGACGTTATAAACAATTAGAAAATTTATTATCAACGGGAGTTAAAGTAGGGAAAGGTTTATCTGAAAAACAGAAAGCAGAAACAACCATATTTTTACCAGATGATCCACAAGAATTACTAAATAGATTAAATATTTTAATATCTGCAATAAAAGAAGGACATAATTCTAGTTTCAATGAAATTCATGTTATATTGAAAAGACTGTTAGAAAAGAAGATTCTAAATGAAGAGAATTATAAAAGTATAACCGGACATCTCTGTTGTCTTTAAGGGCTTCGCCCGTAGCTGAAATATGTTGTTTTTAATTTTTTATAAAAGATATTTATTCAAAATTTTAACTAAAAAATGTGTTCAGCAGATTTAGACAAAATTAATAATCATTTAGAAAATCTAAGAGATTTTGGGTTCATCAAAATTTAGTACGACGTTGAAAATTATAACAACTACTTCATCACACACTTGTAATTTAGAACCCATTCTACATTTAGAACAAAATAAAAATTATCAAATTGCATTGACTAGTTTCTCTACATTTAACACTATTCAAAACGTTATCAAAGATGTGAATGACCAATTTAGATATTCTACTGATAAAGGCAAAACGTGGAAAATACTAACTTTTCTTCCTGGTTCTTACGAAGTTGAATCAATATCAAATGAAATTAAGAGAAATTTAGGTATACCATTTAAAGATAAGAAACAATTACATTTTGCAGTTGAACCGGCAGTCAATAAATTTTCTCTTACTTTAGACGAAAATCATCAAGTTGATTTTAATCATGATAGATCATTGTCAAAGCTATTAGGATTTAATAAACAAACCTATAGTCAAGGTTATCATTTAGGTGAGAAGATTCCAAAAATAACTAAAATAAATTCAATTGTTGTACATTGTGACATTATTGAAGGAGGATATATAAATGATAAATTGTCAAATTTAATATTCAGTTTTCCAGCTTTTACTGTACCCATTGGTTATAGATTAAATGTAATTCCACAAACATTAATATATTTCCCTATTACAAGAAAAACTATCAACAACATTAACATGAGAATCACTGATGAAAAAGGACAAGAAATAAATTTTAGAGGTGAAGAGATTATGATAGATCTTTTGGTTCGGGAGGTATAAACTCCCGTTCGGGAGGTATAAACTCCCGTTCGAGAGGTATAAACTCCCACGCGAAGCTAGAGAAGTTTAATTTTCTTCTTCTTCTTTAGAAACAAAAAATAAAAAAATTAAAAATAAAATTTTTTTATTAAAAAATGAGTGAACTACCTCCATTTAATAAAAAAAACTCAAATTTAATCATCATCCAAATTTATCTAATAAAGTTTTGACAGTTATTTGCGGAAGATCAGGTTGTGGAAAAACGAATCTCTTATTTAAAATTTTAACCACACCAAACTTTTTGGATTATAACAATCTTATAATTTATACAACAACAGCAGAACAACCCGTCTATCAATTTTTAAAATATGGATTTGAAAATAATCTTACAAAAACAGCAATTGCTTCTCTATTCGAAGAATACGAAAAATCTGAAAATGAAGAAGAAATAAGTTCGTGGTGTGAAGAAGCAGCAGAAAATAGTCAGTTAGTAGAATCCAATAAAAATAAGCATATAAAGATACAATTAATAGATGATAGTGGTAATATGCAAGATCCTAGTAAACTAGATAAAACAATGAAACATTGTGTAATTTTTGATGGTTGTGTTAATGACAGAAATCAGTCAGTTCAGAGAAATTATTTCACAAGAGGTAGACATAATAACTGTAGTGTTTTTTATTTAACACAAAGTATGTATTCATTAGACGGAAGTGTTATTAGAAAGAATGCAAATATATTTATACTATTTGAAATAAATGTAAGAAACTTAAGTGATTTGTTAAGAGATTTATGTGTAAGAAATAAAGATGAATTTAAACAATCGTGTAACAATGCTTGGTCAAAAGATTATGGCTTCATTACAATTAATATTGATAAAAAAATTCATGAAAGAGTTATAGAAGATTTGTTTACTGAGCAATAAATAATAAAATTTTTATACTGAGCAATAAATAATAAGATTTTTATTCTAGACTGATTTAAATATTAAAAAATTTTTTTCTAGACTGATTTAAATAATAAAAAAATTTTTTCTAGACTGAATTAAATAATAATAAATGAACTTTAAAAAGGTGAAGTAGTTATTCCGTCAGGTAAAATTTTTCTTTTATCATCAAATGGATCTAATGCTAATTTATGTTCCTCTTTTAAATACATTTTATGTTTCTTTGAATTAAGTCTATAATTACATGCTGTTTTTATTTCATTATTAAATAATACATTTTTATAATCTTGAAATGTTATTTGATTAGCCACTGATGCCTTTGAAATTCCTTTTAATGTTTTATGTGTTTTAATATTATTAGTTTTGTTATAACAGTAACATTTAGATTTTAAAAATATAGCTTCTGTTATGAAATCTTCATTTCCTTCTAATTCATCTTTTACTTTACATAAATCAGAAGGATGGATGATATCTTTTATTTTATTAATTTCTTCATCAAGTGAAGAATTATACGGTATTGTTAATTCTAAGAAAACAGAATCGGTATTTGTAAAGTGTAATTTATAGTTTTTGCCATAAGCAGGTGCTAAATAATCATATATAAATCTATACATAAATAGTTTAGCTAATTCTAATATAGTGAAACCAATGAAATTAAACTTATCATGTTTTACGCTGATTCGACGTAAATGTACAGCACATAGTTCATCACTAAATCTAGTAGTTCTTTTATATGTAGGTTTCCTTGTTAAATTTTGAAATCTATCTTTATCATAAACTATTTCAATATTTTGTCTATTACGCACATTTTCTAAAGTCTTACCATAAAATGCATTATTCATTAATTTGAAGAACACGTTTCCAAAATCATCTTTATTTCTTTTAGCTATTTTACGTTTTTCAATATTGAACTCTATATAATCTTTTAACCACCTAGATTTTCTATACACTAGTTTCCGGTTAATTTTTGTGAGAATCATTCCATGATCTAAATATTGTAATTGTATTGTAATATTGTAAGCATTTGTATGCTTTAATCCTGCTAACCATGTTAAACCTGGTGTAGAATAACAATAACATGGATCTATTCCGTAATATTCTAAACACATATCACGAAAGTTTTCAAAAAGATCAGCTAGTATTAATACATCTATCTGTAGATATTTCATTGTATAATCATACATTGTTTTACAATTTAACTCTCTCCAATTTTTTTCAGCTTCTGCATAGTCTTCTTCAGATAATTGTGATTGTTTTAATGTTGATTTAAATTTATTGATTGGAGGAAGTTGTTTTTCTTCCATAATTTTATTCACAGAATTAAAATCAGTCTTCGACTGTGAACCACAGGTTTTATCTCCAGTTATGTACTCATACGGAAATATGCCTTTTAAAGGTTTTAAATCATATTTATTTAATATTTTACATTGTTCAGATTTCAAGGTTTTTCCCATAACATCTAATGAATAAGGAGTAAAAAATCTAAATGCATCTAAAATTCTAATACAACCTAATTGCATTGAAAAATATTCTTCTTCTGTTTTACATAGTACATTTATTTGCTGTTGTTGTAATTTTTCAGATGAAAATAAATCTTTCATTATTAAATGGAAATCATATTTAGAACCATTATAGAAATATAGAGGAACAAAGTTATATTTAAATTTATTAGCATTAAGATTACAAGAATTATGTGCTGCACCTCTATATAATCCATTTAGATGATCATGATCTTTTACTTTGTAGGCAGAGCCGCCGCTTCGCTTATCAAGATATCTACCTTTGCCATTTTTATAATTTTTTGTAAATTCTTTTCCACAGTAATAACAATTTGTTTCATTAACAAAATTAATTTTTTCTTCATCCGTTAATGGAAGCATTGGTATATTTGTTTCAAGCAATTGTGAAAAACGAATTCTCCAAATGTCTATTCATTTCTTCTAAAGTTCTAAAACTTGTCATACATTGAAGACAAGGAAAGTTTGTATTATCTGAAGTTTTTGTAAATATAGAAACATCTTTACACAATATAAAATGACCCTGATAATATAAAATATTCGCTTGTGCTGGTTGCTTTGTTTGTTTTAATTTTTCAAATTTATCTTTATATATTTCATGTGTTTCATCAATTTGTCTTTGTAAATCTTTTTCAGTGTGTTGATAATTTTGATTTGATATTTGTAACTGATAAATATATTCTTTATCATATTGTTCTTTATATTGTTGTTGACATTTTTTTAATCATTCATTTAATTTTTTATTGTCTTTATTTTCTTCATTATTTAATTCTTTATTGTCTTCATTATTTTCTTCATTTAATTTTTGAATCGTTTCTATCTTATTTTGATATTTATGGCCATATTCTTGTACTAATATTTTTGTTTGTTGTTGATAATCTGTTTTACATTTTTGTAAAATTTCATTTAAATTTTGTAATTTTTGTTGATATTCTAAAGATAAAGATAAATAATCGGAATCATAATCATAATTATAATTACGTCCTTTATAATTATTATGATTAATCATTATTGGTGATAGTGTTTTAACAATTTGAAATTTTTCAGTACATATTATATTTCCTTGGTAAAAAATATTATGATGCATGTAATTTCCTCTATCATTATATACTATTTCTGATTGACATAAATTTTTATTATTCAAATAAAATTTTTTTGAATCTGAGTAAAGTGGAGTAATTTTACCAATAGAAACATAATTCACATTTAATTCAAAAACGTTTACTTCTATTAAATTTTTATTCTTTTTATGAATTTTTTTTAACCTATTATAATCATATGGAAATTCATCTAAACCATCCGAAAGATCAAATTCATTTATGTATTCTTCTTTATTATAATGACTTAGTCTTTCTTTATGATATTCTGTAGGATGTAAATGTGCTATAATACTCCACAGAAAACAATAATCATCTTCATTTTTTATGTTGATTATTTGTGGTGAACTGAAAGGTAAAGGAATATAACTACCACCAGTATTATTTTTATATTTATCAATTACTATTTTCTTAGATAGTATTTTAACAAATCTCCAACCAGATTCACGTAACTGGGCTTCAATTATAAAATTTTCTAATTTAAGTATCATCGATTCAAATGTGGGTTGTATATCATTTACATTATGAATTTCTTGTGAATTTGTAAAATGTCCTTGTATTATTACTTCAGGAATTCCATCAGGTCCATTTTTTGTATAAAGTACTTCTACATTCATATAACATTTGAAAGATTTCTTAAATACTTTGAAAAAGTTTGTTAATACATTATAAAAAGTTTCATCGGTTTCATTATGTTCAACAGATTCATTAAATAAATATTATATATCTGTTAATGGCGAAGCCCTGGAAGACATCTCCGATGTCCCGTGCACAGATTCATCTGTTTTTTTAATTTCGTTTAATTCATCTATTTCGTTAAATTCATCAGTATCGCTAAATAAATATCTTCCATCTGGTACGGGCCATGCCCTAGAACTTTCGGTTTGTATGGTCTCATCTTCACTATTAAAAACTTTTTTATATTCCGAATGTGAATAATCATCAAACATTTTTTTAACTTTTATATCAGTAGGCAATGTTTCTAGATAGTTTTTATAACTATTTAATTTTAATATATTTCCTTCATCAACTCGATCTACTTTTGTAAATGCAATTTACTATTTAAATGAGATTGATAACTTCTTTTTGTTTGCAACTTTTTTTTACATAAGACACAATAAAACTTGGTATTTTCCATTTTTTTATTTTTTAAAGAAAAAATTGTGTTTTAATTTTAGATATAAACATTCTAATATCAAGGTCTTGAGAGTTATTTTATATTATTATATATTTCACGTTCCTAAGTTATTTAATTTTCTTTATCATATAATGTTTTATAATATTAAGTTTTATCATATTAAGTTTTATCATATAATGTTTTATAATATTAAGTTTTATCATATTAAGTTTTATCATATAACGTTTTATCAAAAGATAATTTATATTTATTTTCACTAGCTATTGATTCTTCATCATCATAAATTGATTCTTCATCATCATCATAAATTGATTCTTCATCATCATCATAAATTACACTTTTGGTATAGGATGCCATTCCCTGATAGGATACCATTCTCTTATTGGAATATCTAACTCTAAATTACATTTTTTATCTGATAATAATATAATAGAGAAAAATATTGGTCTTTGATCTCTTTTGGAAAATTTAATAACACCACCATAATCTGATTCATTTTTAGTTTTTATTAAAGATCATAAAATTTTAAATTGATTAGATGTAAATCCTAATTTAAATTTTGTTGACCCGACACATAGTTGTTTTATAGTATCTTCAACTATTCCATCATTATTATTTTCAATTGTAAGTAAATGAAATTTAGATAAATTTTGATTATATGTAGTATTAATATCATGTACATCAGTCTGAGATATAAATTTTTCTTCACTTAAATTTTTATAATTACTAATATTTTTATAATCTTTTTTACCATTTACACCATTTTCAGATGTTTCAGAATCATCATCTACATTATCATCATCTACATTATCATCATCATTATTATTATAAGATTTTTTAAAATGCACATTTTCATGATGTTTAAAACTTCTATTATTTTTAGAATTTTTATCAGAATTTAACTTTTATAGGGTGTTGTCCACATATAAATTTTTTCTTGTTGTGCTAAACCATTTATATAAGATTTTAATAAATTGATATTTAAGTTTGAATATAAACCTATATATGTATCATCATCATATCTTTGGGGCATTTCTAATGTTTCTTGTTTATAAATTGTATCTCTGTAATAAACTTGACATAATAATTCTTCATTATGTTTTTTACTTTCTATATGAATATTATATTGGTTTTGTTCATCAACAAATAATCTAATTTTTTCCTTGGAAAACTATTTTAATTTTTTAACTAATTCTTTAATATTGATATAATTGATAATTTTATTTTCTATCCACTCAGTATTACTAATCGGTAAAACTGCTCTAATGAATCAATAAACATTATTATGACCAATAATAACCATATTTTCTTTATTTAATTCTACATACGCAACATCATTATATTTACTAACAATATCCATAAATTTAATAAATGGGTCCCCCGGAAATAAACAATAGTTAGTTTCTATAGAAGGTAAACCTTTAGTCTGTTCTCTAAATATTTCGGCTTGTAATTCAAACAAAAGATTTACATCTATACATGGATTATTATTATTATTATCAAAACATTTATTTTCAAATCCCGTTGATCTCGTCGAATAAGAAGAACAGGATGAAACGGGCGAATATGATTTTTTTAAATTTGGATATTCCATTTTTTTATTTTTATTAGAAAAAATTTTATTTTTTTAGTTTATTAGAAAAAAATTTATTTTTTTTCTCATTATATAAAAAATTTTATTTTTTTATTTTTATTAGAAAAAATTTTATTTTTTTATTGTTAAAAAATGATGTTACCAAATGTTGGTGGAGGTGCATATATCCCGAATAATCGTGAATCGGAAATAGAAATAGAAAATTATATCATGAAAACTGGAGACGTTTTATCTGGTCCATTGCATCTTTCTATTCTTCCGCAACAAAATACAGAGTTAACAAATAAACAATATGTTGATACACAAATCAATGACTTAAAAGAAAAATATATAAACGATGTTTTGGTTCCACTGATGAACGAATTAAAGTTGCTTAAACTTAATGACAAATCATTAAACGAAAAATTATTAAAACTTGATAAAAAGGATAGAGAGCTAGAAGCAGATATAGCAAAACTTTTTAAAAAGATTTCAGAACAATCAAAAATTTTAATATTACTTTCTTTAAATTTAAAATCTGCTGTAATTAAAAATAAACATAAGATAAAAATGTTAAAAGAACAATTAGAAGATGAAATAGAAAATCTACCTGAAAGAATTAAAAAAATTTAAAGCAGTTACAAACTACATTCCAAAAAAGTGTTGATGAATTAAGTTCTAAAATTACTCAACAAATGAAAAAGATGAATAGAATAATAAATGAAGTAAACTCACTTAATCAAAAAGTTGATAAAATGAAAACTCTTAAAATCAATTTAGAAAATGAATTAAAGAAAAATTTACAAGAAAACTCTAAAGAAAATAAAGAACAGTTAGATGCTGTTAAAAGACAATTAGATGTTCTTAAAGTTAAGTTAAATGCTCTTAAAACGGCATTGAAGATTAATCAGCAGAAATGCAAGTTAATAGAAAAGAAATTAAAGTACATCACACGCTGCTTGACGCAATAGATAAAGTGCAACAGGCAATTAATAAAGTTATCTCGAAGTTGTTGTCCATTCACAAACGTAAATCTTGATCGGAGCGAAGCTCCTCGAGGCTTTAGCCGATCGGACCTAAGGTCCTCAGGTTACTAACCAATCCTAAACGTAAATCTTAGCGCAAATATTAACGTAAATATTTTTTTCCCAAAAGTCAAATTTAATCCTAAAAATGCCTATAATTTATAAACACAATCTTAAACATTTTGCTTCAAATCAAAAAATTGCTCATAAACCATCTATGAAATCTGTTTACCATTATGACAGTGTAGAAACAATCGGAACACAAAAGTTCCTAGGCACCGCAGGTGCCGTTCAAAAAGAAGAGGATGGTATATTTTCTGGTATTGGAAGTATCGTTAACTTAATTAAAAATAATAAAGATTTGATTACATCTGCTGCAAAAGGAGCAGCTGCTATAGGTAGTACAGCTAGTGCAATATCAAATGCTGTTAAGTCTCAAAACGAATTAAAACAACTAGAAACTATTCGTAAACTTAAAAATGACTCTGAAGAACTAAAAAATTTAAAAAAACTTTCAGAGGAAACAAAAAACAAAATTGCTAACATAGCTGTGGGGGAAACCTTGAGGAGCGGAGCTCTGTCTGATAGTAAAAAGGGGAAGAAAACAGGCGTAGCCATAGAACGTTCAATTGAAGAAATAAGAGGTAATGGTGTTAACAGCAACCTTCGGTTTAACCAGCAAAGCTGTAGCGGAGCTGGTCTAGCGAAATTCTAAAATTATATTTTAGTAAAATTTTTTTTAGTAAAATTTTTTAGTAATTTTTTGGTAAAATTCTAAAATTATATTTTAGTAAAAATTTTTTCTGTCTATGAGAAAAACAAAAAAGTCAAATTATTTTTTAAAAAATGTCTTCGCTTATCGAAAATAAATTTAGATTAGACGATCCTCCGTTCGTCAGTTATAATCAAAAAAAGAATGACTATATAAGAATTGCTATGAATCCTGGATCTTCCAGTAGAGTAAATAATAAGTAGTAAAAGTAAGTAAATAAGTAGTAAAGTAGTAATTGATGGAAGGATATGATGCTTATAGAAATCTTTGTATAGAATTTGGAGTTGAACCACAATTAACTCCTGGAGATTGGAGACATTTATATCCTGTTTTCTGTTTCGATTTAAGTGCACAATCTGAAGATATTATCAAGACTGGTTGCGACGTAACAATTAATATTGAAAAAAAAGATTCCACAACTTATTGATGGCTTATGGTTAATTGCTAGAGGATGTAAAATATTCTATTGAAATTCTTAATGGAAAGATGGCTAGGATAGGCTAAAGCCCAAGACTTCGTCGATCGGTTAATAACCTTAGGACCTTTGGTCCGATAGGCTAAAGCCCAAGACTTCGTCGATTAATTAATTTTTTTTTCATAACTTAAAATTTTGATAACTAGAATAGATTGAAATTTTTTGGTAACTTAAAATTTTTTCATAACTAGAATAGATTAAAAATTCTTAACTTAAAAATTTTTCACAACTACATTAGATTAAAAATTTTCGTAACTTAAAATTTTTTTATTAAAAATGTCGCAAGCGAAAAGTAATAATAATAAAACTGTTGAATTAAAATTACGTAATATTGTTGACAAAAATACCCCTAAAACCATTACGATTAACAAAAAAAAGTATTACATAAGTAAACCAATGATAGAGAATATTCAATTACAAGAAGAAAAGAATGGCGGGATTCTCCCATTAATTCCTCTAATAATAGGTGGCATAGCAGCAGCAGGAAGTGTTGCAGTTGGGACAGCTGGTATTGTCCAAGCAGTAAATAAAAATAAATCAGAGAAGGCAGCATTAGAAGAACAAAAACGTCATAATAGAGAGTTAGAGAAAGTTGCTAGGGTTGAAGGAATAGTAGATAATTTTATTAGTAAATTAAAATTAGTTGATGAAGGAAAACGAGTTCTTAAAAATATTCTCCACAATGTTGATGATTTAATTGAAATTAAAGAAACAAAAGATGGTTCTGGAATATATCTAAGTCCTAGTATGATAAGGTAATAACCTCAGGACCTTTGGTCCAATTCGGTAAAACTTTTATTTTATCTTTAAAATTTTTTTATCTTTTAAAATGAATTCTACAAATTCCGAAAATTTAATTAAATTAAAAATTGCTAATTTAGAGTTATTAAATTATCTATTAAACGAAAATAAAAACTCAAATTGTAAAATTTATGAAGGTAACGACAACAAACAAAGTTTGGCTACTACCTACGGTGGTGACATACAAAAAACATTAGAAAACTTTCCTGGATTTATTTGGAGTAAATATTCGAAAGAAAAACATCTTCCTGGTCATTCATATACCGGTCCAGGAACTCGATTAGATATAAGACTAGATGAGAATAATAATCCGAAACCAGGTGAAGAACCAATAAATAGAGTAGATGCTGCAGCTTACAGGCATGATTTGGCTTATCGAAATCATGATCTAAGTTCTCTTCGGATTGAACATGTGCGACAGTGTTGTTCAATTTCTCTGTTTAGCTCTGGCCAGTAGATTGACATTCTAGCACGTCTCTTCATTTTCGTTGCTCCCTGATGCATTTGCAGAAGTTTATTCAACATTTCCTTCCTCATAGCAGCAGGAATAAGAAGCCTTTGACCACAAAGTATCAGATTGTCATCGATTGATAATTTATCTCTGACACAGAAGTATGACCGCAGACAAGCAGGAAGCTTATCTTTGGTTGGTGGAAATCCATTCGAGATTATTTCTCTCAATTTGAAATAGTCTGAATCACTTTGAGCACTTGTGCTAACACGCTGTAGTAAACCGTCACTGTGGTCAATTTGTAACGAGGTGATGGCAAAATTGACTGATAAGCGATGATCGTAGTCTTCTCCTAACTCATCGGAGGGCTCGGCTTCTTGGGACGGTGATCGGGATAGAGCATCCGCTCCAACGTTGTCCCTGCCTTTGATCCACGACGCAGTAAACGAATATCGGTCCAGTTGTCTTCTTAACCTCTGAAGTCTAGGATTCTCAATATTGTCCAAAGTATACTTGTTTAGGAATGGAATCAAGGGGGCATGGTCTGTCATTATATCAAAATGTGATAGTCCATCGAGAAATAGATTACATTTTCTGACGGCCCAGACGATCGATAGAAGCTCTAATTCGATCATAGCATATCGGCTTTCTGTCGTAGAAAGGAACCGAGAGCCAGCTTGAACTACTTTCCAATTACCATCTGATTGCTTCTGCTTTAGCAAAAACCCAATTCCCTTCAACCTTGATGCATCAGCATATAGTGTAGTTTCTGAATCTGGATTGTAATAAGCCAGAAATGGTGGATTCGACAATTGCTCCCGCATCTTTACGAACGCTTTGTGATGATCAGCACTCCATACGAACTCAGATTCTTTCTTTAGCAGTTGCCGTAGAGGAGCAGACAACTCTGACAAAGTATCTACTGAGTTACCAATCTGGTTAGTGAGGCCAAACCACGATCTCAAGTCGGTCAAACATTGTGGTGTTGGGAATTCTTTGATAGCTTGAACCAGTTTATCACTCGATCGAAATCCACACGAGGAGAGATGAAACCCGGCGAACTCAACTTCAGGTTTCGCAATCTTTATCTTCTTAGGATTCAAGGCGATGTTGAACTGTACACATCTCTGAAGAAAATTGTCAATGTTCTTACAATGTTGCCAATAATCTGTGTCAGCAATTAAAATGTCATCGACCAGATGATAGGTATTTCTCAGACCCTCTATAGCTTCGTCGATTCTTCTGTTATAATGTTCGCTTATGGCACTGATACCAAAGGGCGCTTTCAGATATTTGTACCTTCCGAACGGCGTGATAAAGCACGTAAGATCTTGAGAGGCTGCATCCATGGGCACTTGATGATATCCTTTGAGGCAATCAAACGTTGTATAATACTTGCATCGAGATGGCAATGTTGACACGATTTCGAATGGAGTTGGGGACTGTAGACGCTCTCGGATAACGAACTTGTTTAAATTTCGTAGATCAACACATAGTCGAATACTTTGATCAGTTTTCAATACAACGGATATTGGAGAGCACCATTCTGTTGGATAAGTTACCTTTTCAATAATATGTTGAGCTTCAAGGGACTCCAGCTCCATCTTCAATTTCTGTTTTAGGGGTTCAGCTACACGACGCGGAGTGCTTATCTGGTATGGCACAGCATCTTGTTTCAACTTGATGACGAAAGTTTCTCCTTTCATAGTGGTGACTTGACCACTAAACACCGAAGAGAATTTAGTCTGTACGTTTTTCTCAAACGAATCGTTGCTGTATTGGACAGGATTCATCAAGACGGGAATTCTGGAAACTCCTTTAGACACGCAACTGACATGTGAGGTATCAACAGAGTTATCATACAGCTGAGTATGAGGAAAACCTGGCGGAATCAAACGTAGCTGTATACAAGAGCTACGCGATAAGACTGGTTGACGAAGGTCGGAGATCACGTAGACAAGAGAGGACGTAGCATGTTTACCAAGGGCAATGTTAGCTTTGAAATATCCGGTGACTCTTAGATCATCTCCATTCGCAGCGGTCGCAGATACCGAGGTAGGCACAATATTGTTACAATCAATTTCCAATAGTTGTAGCATGTGTGAAGGAATTGCATCGATTTCAGCTCCAGTGTCTGGTATAATACCGATCGATGTTGATACTTCTTGGTGAGACATATCCACCTGAACTAACATTGAAGAACTGTCACTTGTCGAAAATAGACTACCCAGCTTCTTGGACACCGCCTTTGCACGAATATTCGATTTATTGTGCAGTACCGGGCACTTAACAGCAAAGTGATTCAGCTGGTTACAGTTCTCACACCTCTTATTTAAAGCTGGACAAAGCTCCTTCTTCATCACATGATTTCGGCCACAGAACTTGCACTCACGATGTGTTGAAACAGGAGTCTTGAGCCGCTGAGTCTTGTACGCAGATTTCTTCAATGATGAAATAAACGATGAATTTCCGGTAATCACCGAAGATTGTACTTTAGATGATTCAGACGCCTCACAGATCTCGCACGCTTGTTTAAGAGTTAATGAACTACCAATACTCAGTAGTTTTTCGATAGTTTCTTGACTTCGCAAACCGGACACTATACGATCTCGTAGTTGTAATGACTCGCAGTTTGTACAGCATTTAGAAAAATTGCAGCGGGATGTCATTTCACGTAAGCTCATCATCCAATCATTAAAAGATTCACTATTTTTCTGATTGCGACAATGAAATTCTCTTCGCTCAAATACCTCGTTGACTGAGCCGTTGATATGCTGTTGTAATGCGTTGAGAACTTTGTCTGGGTCTTCTTGATCTGATGAGCTGAGAGGCAGATGTAAAATAACGCGCAGAGTTCCTTTACTGAAGGCTGACCTGAGAGCATGCATGCGAAGAGTCTTCAGACTAGCTGCGTCCTTGATGTCAACGATGCCACTTACAACCTCGAAGCTCCGCCACTTCAGTTTCCATTCGTTGAATAAATGCTTTTCTGATTCAATATCGAAAGTAGGAACTGCTCTTAGATCAGGCTTTGCGGGCGACGCCATGTTGTAGCCTTGTTTGCGAGAACGAGAAAGAACCACACATGTGCAGTGCAAACAATTGAATGTATTACTATGCGTGTCTGTGTCTCTGACGCAGCCACGAGTATTATTCAGTCAGTTGACTGGAGGGACATCTACATGGCAATCAAACAATACAACAGAGAACAATAGCATAGTTATTGAACACAACAGACTTGTAGTTGATAGCAGATGATTCAGAATTAGTAGTATTCAATATAATTTCGCAAAAATTGATAAGAATGTTAGTTAAGAAAGCTTGTACAAGCTAAAAATTATTCTGTCGTGGTTAATGAACGACACGCAAAGCTGTTGAGAGCAAGCTGAAATCGCGTCTGACATTGTCGAAATGACTAGATCGGATAGTGGACACTTGTGTGGAAATTCCCCAAGGAATATGGAAGGAAAATCTATGAACGTCCAACTTATATCATAAAGATGTATATGAGTGCTGATTTATACATCCTGCGAATGAAAAAGATTATAAATTACGCGATGAGGCTATAGATTTATATACAGATATGTTGGTAAAGCCTTAAAAAAATAAACAGTGTTCCAGTTACATAGCGATTGAAGAATTTTAAGAAAGTACGGAGAAAGCCAAAAAACATTTTTGTGTAAGGGGTCGGAATTTTCTAAAGAAATGTAAGCCACACTTTGAACTGTTTAATCAACTGCAACTGCAGGGAAGGGTATTATTAGTGATAGAGATTCATCGGGCGTTTAAAAATTTAAAAATTTCACGCAATTACAAGCAGGAAAACCGAAATGGTCAAAAATCCTAAGGAATGTAGTGAGTCCATAATACAGTTCATTACGGTATGTAGACTCAAAGAAGGGTTGACGTCTGGTATTAATCCGACGAAAAACATCGACCTCATTATTGAATGCGAAACATCCGAACAGTCATCAACCTTCAGGTCCAATCAATTGAGATGGTGTGCGAATATTTAAGTTAGGCATAAATTGGAGCAAAAGGATTAGTTGGCATATTTATTTTTTTTTTTTTTTTTGGACGACCGATATATATGAATTTGTAAATCTCAATATGATTATTACGAAATACGTTTAGTATGATGCATTCGAGGCCGAATTATCCAATGAATTACAGAATAGATTTTTAATTAATCATTATAATTATTCTCTGGAATAAACGCTTTCGGGAATCGAAATTCCTTATAGGGTAGCATAGCACTACAGTAGTTCACTTTACCTTAATCTCTAGAAATTGGTACTTTTGTCATTTTTACCAACCCACAGACTCCTTGACACCAATAAGAAGTCGGTATTGAATTTGCACTCTTTTCTACGTCATTGCAAAGTAATTTTATGATTGTTAGTAGTGGCAATCAAATGAGTGAACATGTTTCAATCGGGGGTCATAAATAGTAATTATATTTTAATTTCAAAGGCCTATGACAATGTAACCTTTTTGTGCCGTGGAAGATTTGTTTATGAAAAATCGTTATTGTTGGTTATTTGATCAATTGAACTTCGTCTTCATAGAACATGAAAAATCTAAATTCCTAATTGCTTTGGAATATCTTTTAGCTCAAATTTGTAGTTGTTTTTGTATATGTAATTTTAAAAATCTTTAGTTGCTCATTTTATATAAAAAAAATTTAATGGCGCGGGGCGGATTTGTGGTTTATTATTACGTCTAAACAATGTAAGTGGGTGTAGAGATGTTTGTTCATTATTACATTGTTTACTTTCACAATGTTTTGAGTCGTGACGGGAGGTCACGTTTTACACTGAAATGGCCTTTTATTCATAAATACGAGACGAGATGTTTTCACATTGAGATATTGTTAAGACTATGCCAATTCTTCAACTAATATTAGACAATTAAATTTAGTTCTTCATATTATAAACACGTCTAAAACTATGGAATTTTGTCTTTTTAAATATACTAACTTTTATGATTTTCGATGTCCTTTGTTACAGGTATTGATTTTCAGCAATGAAAAAATTGTTACTTCTCACATTAGAGATTTTGACATTTGAAAAATTGGGTTTTTTTAAAAAACGCTAAATTTATGAATTTGGTCTTAAAATGAAACGGGTTAATTATGAGTTTATGTGTTTTTTAAAATTCCCATTTTTTGAAAAAACTGTCTATTTTTGAATGGACTAAATTCCTGTATTTGTCTTAAAAACTGAAAAAGGGGTTCCATTCATGAATTTATGTGAATTTAAAGCAGGCTAATTTTTTGGACATTTTATGGTGTCTGGAAGGTCTTTTTAATTATAATTATAAATTGGCTAGTTAGCATTTTTTAAAGAACGCAATAATGGTACGTAAGTCACCATTATGAAAATTTGTGCACATGTCTTTTTATTATGATAGTGAGAAGTACTTTGCGATGTTCAGACATTTCCCATCAGTTTATGCTATATATTTGACTGGTATGACTTAGTCATTCTTACGGAGTAATGAAATGTAAAGAAATGTAAAATACTTGCATATTTATAGTCGTAAGCCGTGGCAAATTCAGTAGTGGGTAGAGTGATGAGTATCGATGGAGTCATATGTGATTTCGTCTGGCAGCCCGGTGCGGCATGGAAGTATGTGTTGGGAGGAATGGGTTCGAGAGGAGGAACTGTTCTACCCCTAGGAGACGGAAGGGGTGAGTGAGAGGCAAGGGACTGGGAGGTGATGTGGGGGCTAGGTGAGGAGGATAAGGGTAGGGGTGTGGATGTGTTTGGGATGAGAAAAGTAGGAACTCGACCTGAAGGAGGGTTTGGATGTGAAAGTGGAGTTATGACTTTGCGAATTCTGCTTAAAATTTTAGGGTGGGGAAGTGAGCGAGTGGCAGGGGACGAGATGGAAAATTTGGGTGTTGTATTTGAATAGGGATGAGAAACGTAAGTTTTCGGGAAGAAGGAGGCCCCGGATGAAACCCTAGGCAATTCGGAATTACGTGAACTATTTGGGTACGGAAGGATCTTTCCGGACTTGGAGAGAACAAGATTGAGAGTCCCCCTCTGTCAGATTCCAAAACTTTGGTGTTAGAGCTGTAGAAAGTCGTTGCTCATAGTCATGTGAAAGCTAAGAGTGAGAACAAATGCATTGGACAAGCTCAGTCTGGGACAATTTTCTTGATTGAGGGCGATAAAATGGGGAAGATGTTCCAGCGTTGGAAAGTAGGTTTTGTATGTTTTGGGATGAGGAAAGTCCATTTTTCGGGCAGACGGTCGGGTCAGGATGGGAAAATAGCCAGATTCTGACGTTTTGGCCACTTTTGGGGCTAGGAAAATTCTCCAACTCACTCGGAGCGACCAAGTTCCGACCCACTCGCAGCGATCTACACACTTTTGTGTTAGAGAAGTAGAAAAGTGTTTGACAGTCGTTTGAAAGAGGGTAGAGACAATACATGGAAAACATGGTTGTTCCTATCTGCCTTCGGTTCAGGGTGTGACGTCATTGAAAATTAATGACATTGGCAAAAACGACAAGTGTTAGATGATTACGAACCTCGCTCTAGGGTTGAAGCAAGCCTGGAGGGAAAAGAGACAGATTTGGAATCAGCGTCAAATTCTGTTCGGATGGTAAATTTGAAAGCCTCGGAGTGTGACAAAATTTTTATCCTTTTTCGACAAACGAGTTAGATTTTTGACGATGGTGTGGGAGTAGAGCCCCCCAAACAAAGCATGGAATGGGAAAATGGATTGGCCGATTCTAGCTGAAAATTCTAATTGAATTGATGAATTTCCAGCTCAATCGGAGACAGAACCGGAGTAGACGTATTTAAAGATTTGGATGAGGGTATTAAGTCATCAGCTGATGCCACATATATAGTGGAACAAACTTGCTTGTGGAACTAGTTTCCTCTGCTCGGTAGAGGTTAGGTGCATCGGCGTCCGATGACGATTGGAATTGAAAAACGGATTTCAGAACGGAAACGATAAAGATTAGAAACTTTCATGGTGAAGTCAGTAGGGTCAGATTAGAGGTTTGCCAGGAGCTGGCATACGTTCCAGACGTAAAAGACTCCACAACTTTAAAGGCTTGTACTTTGTTCTACAGTCCGATTGATTGACTTCAAAAGTTTCGGTTTGCCACTTGGATCTGCCTATGTAAAAGAACTCTTATAAAACTTTCATAAGTAGTGCCAAAAGTTGACATTGAAATTCACTAGTTTGGAGGTTTTCTGGGTTTCGCCTGATGAAGTCAATGGAGAGCATTTTTAGTGATTGCAGCCAGTTTCTCATGATAAAGAGTTTTCCACTGCACGGGAGTGCAAGGGTAGAGTTTTGATGTATTATTCATGACGGGTGTTCATCTCGGGACGGGGGCCGATGGTAGTGTAAGTGTGGCAAGGGGGAGTGTGTCATAGTTTAGACGAAACGGTGGGGCAATTATGTTCATGTTGGGCATTTGGACACAGTATAAGTTAGCATTTGAAGCCCTGGATGGAGTCTTTAGCTATTTGTATGGTGGCTCTACAATTCCATTATGCAAATCGTGGTGAATCCGCTTAGTGGCTGCTCTCAAGTGATCAAAGTTGTCAACTCTACCAAAACTACGGTTCTTCGTCTGTGGATCAAGTATGGCGGTGCCAACGTACGGAGATTTTTCGGTTTCATATTTGTGGTAGGCGATTTCGAGACCGCGGTGAAAGTCGTAGGCTGGAGTATGGGGATTGGTGGGAATGGTAATCTTGTGAACTCTTTCGAAGATCAGTGGATGCTTTGTTAACATAGTACTTGGCGAGGGGACATTAGCTAATTGCGCCGGTTACTCATACACTTCAATGACATGTTTGACCGTTGACAACCATTGCAAGAATGAACATCAGTTCTTTTGTCTCTATCACGGAGTCCTATATGATGAGGATGAAACGGGAGGAATCATGCGCACACGCAAACATCACAGATTTCTTTCGTCTGTGACAAGTTTGTACGTGCTGCTAGCAACTGATATGTTGTACAAAGGTTTTACTGGAGCAAGGTTCTGTATAGGTAGACGTTTTGATCATGGGTTTTCTGAACAAAGTATCTGAATGACGGCGTTAGTGTGGTCACCTAGTTATATGGAGTTCGTTTGTGAAAGTCAGTTATATCATGCCGTTTATTGTGCGTGTCTTCAGAAAGTGTATCATGGTTTTTTTTTAAAGAACTATATTATAGTCAAAATTTTTACTGCACACCGGTTGATGTTAGTTAGATTTGTGATCATGAGTCTCTATTATATGTCTAGTCGAAATTAACATGGTTTGTTAAAACGTTTTATGTACACAGGTTGAAGTATAGGTTCGAAGTTTGATCATGACGTTTATTCGTGAGTGTAGTGAAACGGTGATTATGGTTTGTAAACAGTTTTAATGTACAAGCGTGTTTCTAGGTAAGAAAAAGTAGGATCATTGAATATGTTTTCGTAAGTCTAGTCAGAAAGTGTATCATGGTATGTAAAGTTTTATGCAACACAGGTTGATGTATAGATAGAAAGTGTTGATATGTGTTATCTTGAGTGCTCGTTAGAAAGTTGATAGCATGGTTTGTAAACGTTTTAAGTACAGGTGATGCTATAGTTAGATAAGTTTGCTTCATAGGTTTTCTGAAAACCGCAACATGCCCTGACATGCCCGGGTTAGAGAATTCAACTACGTTCTTACGCGACGCAGTTGAGCAAATACATTTAATATGAAGTAGTTGATGAACACACTAATCCGCCTCGACGAAACTAGAAAATGTTTAGTGAACAGTGTAGATTGTCTTGGAAACTATACTTTCACCTTTCGAAGTAATATTAGGAGGACAGTCGGCCAGTATACCCTATTAGCAAATTCAAACTTATGATGTTAGATTAGATAACAGTATTTCTAAAGCAGTTCGTATTTAATGCATTGAGATGAGATTTTAGGAAAATTATAT
>CAJQUW010006869.1:0-72122 GCA_907163375.1 Prostheceraeus crozeri | reverse complement strand
GTCATCTTCGATTAGTTCTTTCACCTCTTCGATGTTTCCATCGCAACAGCTTGATCGTGGTCTTCCAGATCCTTCCTTTCGTGTCACCGTTTCACGTTCCTCGACGAACTCTCTTACTATTGCTTGAATTCTTCTCACTTTCATGATGTTCTTCTCACCCAAAACGTTAGCAAGCAGCTGATGAATTTTTGTTGGTGAGTAGCCATTTTGAGGCAGTGTTCGGATGAAGAAGTAGACATCACACTGCTGAAACTCCATGACTATCAGGAAAGAAAATTGGATGATTGATTAAGAGCATATCTTATGTCTATGTTCGGAGATAGTCGGAAAGCACTCTAGAGACATGACGATCGGGAATCAAAAACACACTATGTTTATATCCATGATCCCAACATTAAAGCGTATGCAGTGCAGAGAAAAATGCCATAGACATTGCCTTTGAATAAAACTTTCATGAAATTTTAAATGAACACAATCAAGCACCATTAAATCTAAAAAATCAAAGGCTGTAGAATAAACGCAGTTTTTTTGTCGAACCCTATATATAAGCTTTATTTTGACAGTTACAACTGGAGACCTCAACATTGAACACATTCAGCATCCCTCATCAATGGTGCACGACATTTCTTGTGAGAGACAATATCAATAACATAGATATGCAACATAGCTAATTCAAATTGCTTACAAATCACTGAAAAAGTACACATGAAATTCTAATCAACATATTTATTCATCTGTGAATGTAGCTTTGTGCTTCATACAAGAATAATAACAATAGGCCCATCATAACACTGCTAGAAGAGAGAGACAGAGAGAGAGAGAGGCGAACATGGGAACATATACGAAAGAGGCTATTTTCTGCTAATGTACGTATGGTGATTGTGTATCACATATGTTCAATAATGTAGATATTGCATTATTTGAGCTGATGTCCTGCATGTGTCTGCTTTGTGTTTAGTCTATTTCATGAAAATATCTGTTTGTATCAACCTTATAAGCACTTGTATATATGTCAACACTACGTATTTTATTGGTATCAGTTGAAGACGATTTTGATTTCATGAATGAACTTCAGTTTGTTGTTTGTCTTCTTACAGGTTGTGACTGTTGACCAATTGGAAGCCGTTGACTAGCTATTAGTTGTCATACCGCGATTTTAAAAAGCACACAAATTTCTTGTCACCGATAAATAATGGCTTTCCTTAAAAATCAAATTGAGAATAGAGCAACGTGTCACCACATGCGCAGTAAGACATCAACATTTAAAAATCGCACTTACAATACTGAATTCGCTTCTAATACATGTAGTAGAATGACTTCTTTATTTAAAAGTAACAAGTTCATAGAAATAAACAATGTGCATTAAGGAATTTTGAAATTAAGATTGTAATAAATCCGAAATTGTAATGCGTGTTAAAATAAAATTGATTATAGTATTAATTCATTTATTTTTGAGACATATAAAGAAACATGCCTAAACAGTAATTATCGTGCAATTGTGCTAATCTCAGCTATAGAGGTGACTTTGAAGTATATGTATACTACATGAGATGAATTAAAAAGGTAAAATAATGGTATGCGAAGATATTTAGCAAATCTTCTGCTGTTGAATCATGTATTCAATAACCAAGCATAGCAAGTTCCAGTAAAATTTAAGAATCATTTAAATGGCCGCCTTTGCCAAATGATATCGGTCTGGTAGCCATGAACCCATCTTCTTTTGGGAAGAAATGTTAGTAACATTTGATAAGTGCGTTTCGCATCGAGATTTATTTTATTTTATTGCTTACGATTTACACTGTAGGACAAAAGATAGGAACGAAAGTGATTTGCTTTTTGTATTTACCAGACTTATTGCTGTCATAGTTTTATTAATCACGCATATTTTGTTCAGATGGAAACAAGCGGTGCTGCAGCGAATAGACAGGAACAAGAACGCCTGTGCAGTTGATTGATAGAGACCATTTTTAATGTGAGTGTGACACCTAAAACCAGCCTTTGACATAAGCCACTTCTTCGTGCATGATCCACTGCGTCACCAAGGTTTGTGCTGTTGGAGGAGCGGACTAGAATGGTCACAAAGTGGACCCAGTCCTTGTTGCGTGTTTTCTTAAGGAGCCTATGCGTCTGTCAGTAGCCTGCAAAGTCTGACTTGGCGACCTTTGAAATAATAAAATGCTGTCCTGCACAACAGATGTCGTTTCAATTTCACACACGATGCGAAGAAATTGATTTTGCGAAGAATGAATCTCTTCTTGATGTGATAAATATTCGGTGCAAAGTGTATACAATGGGATTTTGTTATTTCTGGATAACCTAGTACTTTTCATTACAAGTTGAGATTTTAAAAGATGATTGATGAATTGAAGCAAGGATGTGAAGCGTTTGCCTTGACAATCAATTTATGGCAAGGAAAGCATTGACAAATGACCGATTGCCGACGGCAACAAAAACAACCTCAGCAGCTGAGGTCATCCAAAGACAGCTTAAAGATTCTGTTTTCAAACTTCTGACAAATCAATAATTTTATCAGAAGTACAGGATTAAAGCCATTTGTAAAGGATTTATCATTCAACATGGTTTTCCAAAATTCGTGCATCAAAGTACATGTACTGAGGGAACGATAAGAGTAATAACAGAGATTGCAGAGTGCAAATGATTGGAAATCCATTGCCATGGCAGTACTTGGCGTGAAAATTTTGAGACCGTTAAGTTTGTCGCTTTCATAGAAAATGACTTTCTGAATTTGCTTATAGATCTTGCACTTCTCTGTCATTCACTCACGTACTCACTGATTCACTCACTCACTCACTTGCTTACTGACTCACTGACTCACTAACTCACTAACTCACTTACTCATTCACGTACTGACTCACTCACTCACTTACTCATTCACTCACTCACTCAATGTTCAAAACTCAAAAATGTCTCACGTCACACTAGGGATAAACATTCAGTGATGAATGAAAAAAATGAAGGAATGGAAAGATAAAATCATGAGCACGTGTAGCATTGGAATTCATATTGATGGGGGGGGGGCCGTTCGCATGGAAGATGAAAGGTAAAATACACTGCTTTGTCCACCATGAATGAATGAATGTCCATCATCACTCACTCACTTACTTCCTCTATTTACCTAAGTTGGCGTTCATATACGGAGACGGTCTATTGATCTCTTTGAATTCCAGCATTTTACACGGTTTCTTCTAACACTAGAAGAGTCGATAAGTTGCGACCCTCGAAATGCCGTTTGTGTCAATTTTGACACTTAATAAAAGTAATAAAAATTGTGTATTTCCATAGAATGCCATAATAATAAAAATCGTGTGGCCACAAAATTGCAAAGTGAAAAGCATATACGATAGGAGAAGGCATCATCATAAAGAAAAGAAAAAAGCAAAAAGTGCCCCATTAAATACCGCTATTCCCAAGTTGAATCATGTTGACAACAAATGATTTCGCTCTTCAAATACTGCTGATGATGAGACGGTGATAAGTTCTCGAAACCTGATTTCGCTCAGGTGTCAAGTAATGAAGGAGATGATGCTCATCCTTGATTTAAGTCCTGAAAGACGCATACCTAGGATTAAATGACTCGCCTTCGGGCTCGTGCATAGATATGTTGATCTCGAAAAATGCCATAAAGATGGATACTTTGCACTTGTTGCGTAAAGAACTAATCAATGACACGCAAACTAAATAATATCTTATACATCAGAGTTACTATAGAGGACAAATACTTGAATTTGAATTCAGCGAGGAAATACATGGCCATGGAAATCTATGAAATCCCCAAGGTCAAATTTATTCTTTTACGAAGTCAGAGAGGAAAAGCGCACTGCAGTCTTCAACCATGCAGTTAGACTGCCAGCATAAGGTACTAAAAGAATTGATTACAGATCAAATGGTGGAGATAAATTATCTATCCGTTGGAATGTTTCATCATGAAAGTCAAGTAGCAAAACGGTGATCTGCATACGGTGAAAATTAATATCTGTGCGCCGATAGATTACTTTGATTTTCGTTAATTAATATGCAAATTTAAATATTTTAATATTGCTTTCGTGCATGTATACAAAAATTCAAAGCCTCAACTCTCAAAAATTTTAGCACATGATTTTGTGAGACGGCTCCCACAGAACACATACCTAGGCATTTCTAGGCATCAGCACATGCGCAGGAATATGCTATTTGGCTAGAAGAAAGTCAACAACACAGTATTTCTACGATAAAAATCGAAAATTTTGACAACTTACACTTAAAATCTTTCTTGCTCAGAAAATGAAAAAAATGAATAGGAAAAGCATTTATAAGAAAAAAAAGGTTGTTGTTCTAAGGGAGAAGTGTCAATGAGTGATATGCTTGAAACAGATCAATGAACTTCTAAGATATGTTCATTACAAAGATATGCTACAAACCTCGGCACTGCAATCACACTTCGGAGCTTGGTGCATGACAAAATACGAAATATTTGGAAAAAATACAAATTAGTGTTAAAAAACATACACACAAGAGCACACATGTGAAATCATGTCGATTTTGTAATAATAGACTTAATAAGTCATGAAATAGCAAAAGCGTGCAACATTTTTTCTTGTCAAATACATCCCGAAAATCATCCATAAATACTAATTTGAATAAAATGCACTTTCAAGAAGGTATATAATGTAACTGAACATGTTCCATCTTCTATGTGTTCGCTGATAAAAATATTATACTATTAGTCAATCCTTACTAAAGTATAGTATAGTAGCTACACTATCATTACCAGTTATATTTTTATTTTTACTTCTCATTAAACGAATTGCAAGACACTTAATTGCAGGAGATTATGACAGTAATTATG
Source organism: Prostheceraeus crozeri (assembly GCA_907163375.1). Taxonomy (NCBI): domain Eukaryota; kingdom Metazoa; phylum Platyhelminthes; order Polycladida; family Euryleptidae; genus Prostheceraeus; species Prostheceraeus crozeri. The sequence goes on along the minus strand of CAJQUW010006869.1, from coordinate 67,276 downwards.
ATAATATATTTCTTGACCCTTTTTTTAAAATACATACAACACATTTCTGAACAATTCTGATACATGCTGTTTTGATTCCAGCTCCCTTTCGCATGACGGATCATCTGTGGTCGCACCACATAGCTGCTATTAAATACAAATTTTCAATTCTGTGAACAATGAACATATTACAATTTGCAATTTATATTGGGCAGTGAGATTCAAGAGACGTGGTAATTTTGTTGGATATCGATATTGACATTGACAGCTTGTAATTTCGTATACAGATTTCAAATGATTTAGCATTTGATTTCCAAAAAAATACTTAGAATTTCTTTTATCTCAATTGATAAGGGCAGATCGTAGAATTCTGTGATTCTCGTCGTGTATTCTGACATAATATATTAATTTTTGTTCGTAGAAAAATAAAAAATAATATTACATGTATTTCATTAATTTCAACTTACAAATGCTGCAGATGTTGCTAATACAAATATTTGTATTGTTAAGCAGAAAGCACATCGATATCTTGATATGCTGCTTATTCTTATAGAGAAAAACACTGTCTCTTGAAAAATACAAAGTTTACATACCTGCAATTGAATTTGACCTGTAACTATGTAACGGTAACAATAGAATTCTAACAAATCACACCGATAAAAATATTATTCAATGAATATAATGCAGTTTTATAAGCAATTTAAGTGTGCCATAGTTGGTTTTATAGCAGGGGCATCTGTCTAATTCAAAAGATCAATTATTCATAAATGGGAGGCAAATTCTAATCAGAATCAAGTTGTTAGAGAAATCAATAGAGAATCAATAGAGAAAAGAGTTGTCAGAATCAATAGAGAAAATGCGAGAAAAATGAGGTATAATGACCTACAGGTAAAAGAGCATATAAATGACTTACAGGTAAAAAGAGCAGCAGCATATGATTCTGTCTCAGTCATCATCAAAGGTAAATAGTGCATGCGTCTGCATACACATCTGATACATGCACTTGAAAACGCCAGAATAAACAAATACAGAGCAGCTTGATGTTCACCCATCAGTTTGTTCATTTTAGATGTCGTAAGTCAACTGGGGCCATTTCGATTCGCACCGACGGGTCTACGAAACAGCTTCAACTTTTCTTGTTGTGTGTTTGAAAATGTGAAATTGTCATTGAGTAGGCCTTATTTTCCAACCTGTGAAGCCTCTGTAGGACAGAACATTGCATGGATTTTGATGAAACATAGTGTGGTGAGTGAAGACATATAGAGCCTAGGTTCGGTTCTATTGCATTTTCCGCAAGGATGCGTGGGAGCCTTGGCTAGTTGCGTGTTTTGAAGATTGAAATTTCATTGACTCTGGCATTATGTGAAGGGTGTGTTGGGCAGAGCATTGCATGGATTTTGTTGAAGCTTTGTGTGAATGTGAGTGAATACATGTAGAGCTTAAGTTTGACTCCGTTTTGTTTTGTGCAAAGATGCAACTCAACAACACCAGAATAAACAAACACATGGCAGTTTTATGTTCACCCATCAGTTTGAGATGTTCGACATCAGTTTAGATGTCGCATGTCTTGAATGAATGTCGTCAATGGCCGACATGGGACTAATCAAATCAGCCGGCCGGGCGGTGTAATAAGTAATTTTCAAAATTACGACCGAGGCCGGGCCGCCTGCCAGCGTTGCTAAACCGGCTGCCTGATCGGCCGGTTCAAAACTCTGGTGACAACCAATCACAGTCACTTCATTCTTGTTTTGATTTTCCACTCCTCAAGCCCTGTATATATTGCATCACTGTTATATTGACTGTTGTCACTGATGATGGCAGTTTGTCTGCTGAAACATGTCTGCGAGTAAACCGTCGGTCAAAAGCTTTCGTCTTCTAACTGTCATTGGTAGGGCAATTTTTTGTGACCTAGAAATCAAAAAAGATGTGACCTAACAAAGCTCAAAATATAACCAAAAGTGAGCTGAAAATATTAAATTGTAGTTTGGCAAGATTCGAAAATCTTAAAATATAGCAAAGCTGATGCCTCCATTTTCAGGTAGAGAGTCAAAAAGTTCAATTTAAGACAAATGAATCGATTTATTTCAAACGTTTGCTACAGTATGCCCATTAACAGCTTGTTGTACAAAATAGTAATGTAATTTACTTCATTTGATGTTAAGGAAGTCTGTCTTTGCATAGTATCTTCTTCAACATGGAGAAGAGCGCTCTACCGAAGCAGCGCTTGGCTGGCAAGGAAAGACAGACAACAGACGAGCCAATCTCTTGGCGCCCCCTGTAACATTCATATCTGTAGGCAATGCATGCGTTGGAACTGTCCTCAGACTGCTTCGCGCTGCTGAGAAGACCAATATTGTGTCATTCTGCAAGCATCGGTCATTTTCTATCCCCTCTTCCTAGCAACTCCAACAGGCTAAAACTGCAGGAAAATGATCAAAATATGACTTAATATGATGAGACGCAGAAAATATGACAATATTTGGTTACCCTTAAAATTATGACAAAAAATTGCCCTTGCCATTAATAAATAGCATCCCGAATTTGATGACTATATTCGATGTCTATGTTATGATTGATGATGGAGACTATGAACCAGCATTCGACCGATGCGCTTTACACAAATGTTTGCAAAAGTGACAAAATTCTGACCTTAGAAAAAAAGCACTTCAAAATATTTCATAAATTTGCTCAATTAAGTATCTGCAAAATCTGCCAAAAAGTCTATAATTACGAGTACATCAGAGCTGGCTTGTGCTGAAAAATGTGGAGGTACGCGTAACGTAGGCTATATGCAAATCAATAGTAGTCTATAATCTGCGAGATCAACAACACTGCATTCAAAATATGTGATGTTTGACATCGGAGTAGCTTCAATAAATCCGACACTGTGATGAATATAAATTCCAGTTCCTCCTCCTTTTCGATTTGATCGACCGTTGCGCATACAAGAGTAATTCTGTAAACTCACAAGTCCACACGTAGAATACATTGATGAATCAAGGTACGTCTCTGTGACACAGATTATGGTTGGTGACCTTAACGATGCGAAAATACTCAAAAAGTCAATCCTGTGAAAAAGAGACTGCGCATTAGCGAGAGAGTGGACGTAAAACAATCTTCCATTTTTCATCATGACATTTGCATCCATTCGCCGTTGTTGTTTGAATTCATCTAACAGCAATGACCAAGTCTGATTTTTTCTCTCTTCGTTCGATCAGGGTTTATGTAGATTGACTTAAATATCTTTATATTGACTTAAGGTCTTCAGTTTTCAAGCATTTCTCAGTGCTTCATTCCGTTCATCTTATTTTTTGCATTTCAAACGCAACAGTCTGAACTTTCCAGGAATAATTTTCCAACCCTTCCTGTCTTAGAAATTTCGATGTCTCCACAAATTGCTTCCAAGATAAATCGCAATGCATTTTCGTCTGATCAGCAATCCCAGACATCATCAAAAACTTTCGTTTTGCAAATCGTTGGCGCATTTCGTCGAGAAAGTCCTCATCATTTCTTTGTTAAAGACTACTAAATTCACTTTGGATGCTGCAACAGTGATTATGAAAGCATTAGAGGAAAAATGCGGGGGGAAATCGTATAAGCCCCAGACATCGATGCAGCGTTAAAATTAAAATCACATCATAACAGCACCTCATTAGCATTTCAACATTTCATTTTTGCGGGAAAATGATTATTCTTGCTCAACTGGAGAAAGTTTATTGATTGGTTATAGAACTTTAGCTAATAATTTGTTAATTCGCGTGATTGATCCATATATCCCAGGTGTTGCTCTTGGCAGCACGCGCGTCCACATGCCGTGTTCATGACTTGTTAAATCTACATAGGCCTAACATTGTAAAAAATGACATGTTCACCTAACACTCATGACACGATTGAGATCGGCAATAATCTCCCAAGAGCTTCACGAGTTCGAGATTTAAATTTCACGATATAATCCGATCCGATACTTTTGTCGAGAGTGATATGTATTTTCTATGATTAGATTGACATCATCTCTCGGACGTTCTCGTCAAATATTCATCAATTTCGTAATACTCAATCGAATATTGGGTTAAGCACTTCAGACAAATCTATCTTATGAGTAGCTTCTTTTCTGAAAATTGTAATAAGATGATTGCCCGCCCATGCATCATTATTACATCATTTGGAAAATTTAGTCAAAGCAATTGTTATGATAGTAAAGGAACTCTAATAATTGTAGCCTGTAGAAGAAAAGGAAAATGATCTAATAAACTGTAGTAAATTGGCAACTCAATATTTAGTTCTTCTATTTACATTGTTGCAAGAGAAACAGCATTCATTAAATAATACAGGCGCACTATCTTAGACGACATGACAGTAACGTTGTTGAAGGCAGTATTTAATAATTAGACAGCGACATCTTAGGTGAATATTTTTGTCATTTTAGGTTTTTTATAGGTGAATAATTTTACAAATTTAAGTTGTTTATTTAGGTGAATCAAAAATCCATTAAAATATCTAGATTCATTGATGGCAATGGCATGTTATTGTCTATTTTCATAAATAGTGCTTTCTTCGGTAACTAATATACCGCGACAATAATCTACGCACAAGTCTAAAAAAGAATTGGAAGAAAGAAAATGATAAGTAAGTCCTAGATTTAATCTCGATTCGGAACGATTTCATTTCAAGCCACAACAACTGCACAGATCAAACATTAACAACTAAGTCGGCATATATATGTTTCAAAGTGTATATAGACAATTCAATTGTACAATTATGTATGTATGTGTCAAACAGATCAAAATTAGTCGTATTTCAAATGCAGTAGAAACTCTATAAATGTATATAAAAGAATTAGAAACTATGACCAGAAACATGTGTCACTGCCCAGATTCACTCATCAATGTCTTCATTATTCCGATTGCAGAAGTAATTCGCTGCCACGATTTTCTCAATGTTTTCCAATGTGATTCCATGTAGATGATTTAATCAAATGGCAAGTTTTTGTCGTAATGACAATAATTAGGTGATTTAGGTGTTTTTACGAAATATCCGGAATTTAGGTAAAAAATTCATTTCAGGTGATTCACCTAAATTGTCGCTGTCTATTAATAATATACCCATAGAAACTTCACTTGCATGCTAATGGCAAATGCAATGTAGCCTATATAGTCCGGCAGCCACAACGAGTTCCTGCAGGGAACGAGGCCGAAAGTGAAACTTTCACAGAATGTTGTACACCCTATGCCTACTACGAATCGGCACGTCTGCCGAGTTCTAGTGAGTTCCTCTTCTTGTCAGATAAGATCAAAGAAAAACACATGTAAATCCAATGGGACGTAGATTGCAGCTTTTGTTAAAATGAATTTTTCTATGTTTTCTCTGATTAAAGGAAAAGTACTAAGCCCAGAGTGATAATTTTTGGCATAGAATGTCTTCAGGTCATTTCCTATTATGTGCATGTGCTTTTATCATGCATCTAATCGGCAATGTATGTGAGAATGTGGTTGAATGTGGATAAAGTAGCTCAAAATGTTTGTGTTTGCCGACATCAAGAGGCTCGCCAAATCTAAATGCGTTTAGCTATATAGACAGGGGTGCATGAAAATGAAAGGAAATGACCTGAAGACATTCCATGCCAAAAATTATGACTCTGGGCTTAGTGCTTTTCGTTTAATCAGAGAAAACATACAAAATTTCATTTTAGCCAAAAACTGCAATCTGCGTTCCATTGGATTTACATGTGTTTTTCTTTGATCCTGTCTGACAAGAAGCGGAACTCACTAGAACTCGGCAGACGTGCCGACTCGCAGTAGGCATAGGGTGTACATCATTCTGTGAAAGTCTCATTTTCGGCCGCGTTCCCTGCAGAAACTCGTTCTGGCTGCCAGACTAATATCAGGACTTTTACTGGAAACTTTCTCGTGATGAGGCAATCCATCACGATATTCATTTGAGTGGTCAACAAACGCGTGTGGATTTTAGCGTTGTGAATTCAAATATTAGGCGGCTAATACTTTGTAAAGATGTTAGGGATATTCAGAGTTGGATTTGATGGGAGGGAAAGTGGAGAAGTTCCCTTTCACTGCATCGTCTCATCTCCGGTACTGAAGGTGTGCCCTCCTTCCCTGAGGGGAAGAATATTTTCCGGTAGATAGGCCTTACATTGACTCAACAAGATTAATTGAATATGAGTCACATCAACAGGAGGCAATTTATCAATCAGCGGTGCCATCGAGCTATATATAAAAATATAGGTCAAGAAAACGGTTTTGATGAGCTCGAAATTGTATTATGACGTACAAATGTTAGGCCGAAACTTTGTCAAGTACAGATTTACTGTACTTGAAGCTTAAAGGTTTACCTGACAAAGATTTCAGCCGAAAATTTGTATGTCATAATACAATTTCAAGCTCATCAAAACCGTTTTCTTGACCTATACTTTTATGCCTAATTTCCTTATGATTCTTGATAAACGCATTTATCAGTGATGAAGTTTCTTTTTCAGAAAGATTATCACCAAAAAAAGTAGAATCCGGAATTCTATCTAATTTCTTACAGGGTCTAATTAAAAACGTGTACATGGTATTTCTTTCATATTGTAATAAAAAAGTCTGATAACTAATCAAGTTTGCGAACAGCATTAACTTTTCACTCTTTGCATATTAATACAAGTCCGGTTTTTCTGAATTTATTATAGGTTTAATTGCTTGCATTAATTATATTGCTTGCATCCTACTTGAGAATTGAGATGAAATTAACGTTCAGGTAGAGGTTTGTTTGACGTTTGATTAAATTATTACGGACGCCTCAGCTAGAGTCTCTTGATTGGCTGAAACGACAACTCAACTCTCAAGTGTGATAGCACCTTTAGTTTCTAGCTACATGTTTCTTATAATCAGTATAAATTCTATCAAAGTTTGTCCATGAGAACATCAAAAATTTGACCTATATTTCTAGGCACTTTATGAAATGTATAAATACTGACGATTTCTTGCGAAATTAAGCAACTTAATCAAATCAAATTACTAGCACTCTGGACAATTTATAAAGTACACATGAAGTTATCATTGACATGCTTCATCATCCACGGGTAGTGTGTAATTATTATATGAATAATAGCACTATCATATAAGCACTACTCATAATAGACTTATAATTCTTCAGACAGAGATGCACATCTTGGTGGATTTGAACCACCGTTCTCTGGCATTCTACGAGATCAACGCTATACTAAATGAACTATCGACAGGCGACAGATTGACATGGATTACTTGAAGGATCTGCGTAATCCAATCAGATGGCTTCATCCCCCCAAGACAAAATAACATTAACAGTCAAGCCAGACTACTAATACCAAGACATCAATAATTCAAAACCAGTATTAAGAAATTCTATCAGTTTTGTGCCACAAATAGTGATTGCCTGATTGCATGCATAAAATCTCAAAATATTTTAATGCATTTGTTTATGTACTGTAGATGTCGGCTATATTTGCTACACTTTGTGTGCTCTTATGCTCTTTCTCTATATCGTATGCATGTGTGCGACTCTAGCAGACTATTTATTTTATGCATCTATTTCTCTGTTTGAGTCACATAAAGTTGAGTGCTGCATGAAAATCTCTGTTTGAGTCGCATTCTGCTCGGCTCAGCTATCTCAGTGCGATCAAAAACAGTCCCAACATTGTCTTTAGACGCTTTTATGTGGTAACTGATCAAACTGCAACATTTATCAAGGTCATTTGCAATCAGTTTCAAGCAGATATTAAAAAGCTATTTTTTTAAAAAGAGTAATTTTGAATTGCTGCGTGGAACACGATGACCGAGTTGATGAAAAAACTGATGCCACCATATAAACAAGCTTACTCCAATTGTGCTGTGCAACATTTTTGGGACCGGTAAAATCACAAGAAATCAAGAGGAAATGCCCATCCGGGTTTTCTCAGAATAACCCTGGAAAAAAATAGGTTGAACCGTACTTATGAGACAAAAGTGAATGACGTCATCTCACCTCCGGTCCGAAAATGAACAAAAATTGTATACTTCATGTACTTGCATGCTACTCTCAGTCACTACCTTGCAACAGCTTTGACAGTGTCAATAAATTTGGCTGCTCTGATTCCAATTCGCTTGATGCTTTATTATGTTCGTCGATTACATGTGTGACGTAGGGTTGTTGTATATCCCGGTAAACCGCATCCCGGGAAATTGGGAAGTGCTCAATACATTTCCCGGGTCCGAGAAATAGAATAGGTAAGACGGTAGCCTAATCTCATTAATCACGGTGGAGTTTGCATGAACAACACTTTAGAACATAATGGAAATAGTTAGAGCAAAGTATATTGCTTATTATCATTATATTATAATGAAAAGCATGATTCAACTTTCACTATTCTATTGAGTTCACTTATTGTGACTACTAATTTAATCACATTTAGGCCCCTATTTTATAATAGTATTCAGGATTCAGAACAATTACAAGCATAATCAGACGAAACGGACTTCATCAGAGACATTTAATTGACTAATGATGCAGTACTGATAGTGAATTAGTATGGCTAATTGATAGGTCCTATTTCCTGGGAGTCCGAAAATATTTCCTGTGGAAATGTTTCTCGGAAAGAGCCGGGATTTCCGGGAAACAACCCTATGCGAGACTGCTTCAGCGACACAAATAAATTTTGTGCACCGAAACAATGATCCTGCTTAGCCTACTTATTAATTCATACATGTGCGATGGCCTCTAAACTTTATAGATAGGTACGAAGTTCATGTTATACTTGGGCTGCGAACAAACAGTGGAAAATATTGTGCAAGTACCTAAGAAGCACTTTTTGAAATTGTATTAGCAAATTGATAACTGAGTGCATGCTAGCAGTTTTTCAATAATGCATTCAGACTTTTCCAATTTGTTGATAAATAATATAAAACGAGACGAAAACAACACTATAAGAGAAAGATCACCTTTTCCTTCACTTACATTCCTTTGATACCGCCGAACAAGTGGTAGCCTACTTAAGTTTGATTTGTTGGTTCGGAATCAAAGTTGTTCGCGTTCAGATCAGGGATGCGGAGTCGGAGTCCTATCATTTTTGCTGGAGTCGGAGTCCTATCAAATGATAGGACTCCGGACTCCGGCCTATAATTAGACCCAAAATATAATACAAACAAATTGTTTATCCTCGTGCATGGCTGTCACTGTCTTGATGTCAACTTTCTCAGTCAAACAAAAAAACAGAGACACTGCTGCATGCAAAGCTTGTAATTGTTGAGGGAATGAACCGTGAAAATGAAAAAAGTATTGTTTTTTTTCATTCTGCGATTTAGTGGAGAAGACATGCCTTTATAGCCTCGATCACACCTACGCACCAAAGGTCACGTCAGAGACAAAAATGAAATACTAGTTTGTTGGAGAACATTACCCTCACGTTATTCATGTGTGATTTCTCCTCCAAAGCGCATATTAAAATCGAAAGTGTACTCATATTTTTTGGAGAAGGATGAGCATTTTCCTGCCTGGTAGAGACTGGACGAAACCGTGTAAAACACACATCAAGAAGATGGGAGGAGCAGAGTCGTGTGCATCCAACTTAAACCGACATTTGATAAACTTTCATCGAAAATGATTGATAATTGATACAGAAATAATCACTAAAGATAGGTTCAGGTAAGCCTATAATGATCTATGATGTAGGTTACCAGTTTTTTCAAAAAACTAGGCTATATATACTTGCCACCCGGAGTCGCAGTCGGAGTCCTATCAAAACCCGGAGTCCTATCAACCCCCGGAGTCGTAGCTCTATCAAAATGATAGGACTCCGCATCCCTGGTTCAGATTATTAGATGCAGCAGAATTCTTTTATCGGCATCTATCTGACGCGACAATAATACCTAAACTACGTAACCGTCTAGTCCAGAGTGACTTGTCAATTAACAAATATTGAAATTAAGCAAAAAAGTAGGCCTCAGCATGTCTTCTTGAATATTTTTCCTAGTTCTCCACGCCTAAACATTAGCCAAACATGAACCACTTTCAGAAAAGCTATGCGTACAATAAATACTTCGGGAAGATGTTTAAATCACACAAATTCAAAGCGTACTCGCCTCTGATTTCACATGCTGCGTCACTGTCAACAGGTAACTAGATAGCATGATCACTTGATGCAGTCTGTCCATTTCACTGTCATTTTGCACATTACTCTAGGTGAGAATTCCTTTTTAATATCAACTACTTGAACAAAGCTTCAATTGTAACAAAGTTGATGAAAACAGTCAAATAGCTTCGTAGCAAGCATTTATTGCTTCTTCTCATATCTAAATCTCCCTTGACTTCAAATGCTGGAGTATGTAATCATCATAGCATTACAAAGATAATGAATTAGAGGTTTAATCAATTTTTCTAGTGCTTCAATTATTAAATTGCGCATGCGAAATCCTAAGATAAGGATATCAATTTCTTCCTCATCAGTTTAATAAACTTGTCTGTCCATGACATTTAAACCAATTTGTATTATTTGCTTATCTATTAATCTCTTTTTTTAACCTAGAAATGTTTTTGAATGTGATGCAGTGAACGCAGATTTACTTGTTAACTTTTCCATCATTTCATTTTGTTTAGATCATTCAAAATAATCGTAATTTGAAAGCCTGATGCCAAATTTAATAAACTGTCATACTTAATGAGCATGACATGTGGATGTTGAACATAAAAAAGTTCAAAATTAGCTGAATATTATATTAATAGAATAAAGCTTGATAAAATTTCATCCATAATTAAAATCTAAATTTACAGCGAATTCAAAAAGTCATGAAGTAATGGGAAGTCTTAGGCGTTGACAGCTTATCAAAAACAAAGTGCATAGACCGTGATTGTTTTATTGCACTAAACTAGTGATGCCATTAACACTTGCACTGCATTAGATCTTTGCAAATAAATAGTGGTTTTACAATTTATCTATAATCCATGCTTTTCAAGATGCTCGTAAAACAAGTCATTTTTGTGAACGCTAATTGAGATGAGATTAAAGCTAATAAAAAATTTAATCACTGTAAGAAAACTTCAAGTATATATAATTGGACATTTAATCCTGCTATAAGTCCAACCGGGTTGAAAAAACTGAGATAATTTATATGATATATGGCTGATGGTGATATATTTTACTGGTATTAGATGAGACAGGACCCTACAGATTTAGATTATTTAATCTTCTATTTGCTGGAGATGCAATGAATTGGAATTTTCACTATAGAGAATTTACTGAATGCGCGGAGAATCTCATGTATCTGTTGAAAAGCAAAAGCATCCTTTCATCGCTTGCGCTTTTCTATGTCATGAATATAGTCAAAATGTTCAAGTTTCATGATCAAATTCTCACGATGCCATTAAATTTTAAGAAATCTCATTCACATGTCAGAATACTTTTGCCGATATCAGAATGTAATTGACCTCTCCTATTATGACAACGTGACCATAAGATCCTAAGAACATTTTTGCGACAGATCGGTCAGAGAAATTCGACTTGTACCTCGAAACGACCCTCAGGCCTAATGGCAAAATAAGACGCAGATGCGACCTATCAGTCACGATGACGACTGTAGCAGTCCTCAAAACCTTATTCACCAACACAATACAAGGAGAGGCCGCGGTCTCTTTTGACATTATACCTCCAGAGAGGGGCTTCAGCGATGGAACCGCGAGTATATTTGACATTCTTTTACATCTATATTTTTGACATAGACATATTTTTGACATCATTTTTGCATTCGGAGATTCTAAGGAGATCTCTTGCTAAAATCGTTGCCAAAGAAGAAAGCTGGATCATGACAGTATAGCCTATATACGGTACATGGTAGCGATGAAACAGGGTCAACGGGTCACACGCACCATTCGGTCAACCAGTCAACGACGTTTTTTCGTGTTTTGCTGATTTTGAAGTCAGAGTAAATTATGCTAATTCTATGAACTTGTAAATCACTAGGTGATTGGAAATACAATTGATTGTTGCTCAACGGCGAAAGACAGGTGAGGATTTAGTGCGCATACGTCGCTTGCGCACTCTCTATGATAGATGTCGAATCGGTACTCATTTCATGCCGTGATCGTTGTTGAGCTTGCATATGCGATAAAAGATTACACACTTAGTGTGAACCTATTTAATAAATATCTTTTTTTGAGTGTTTGACACACAAGCCCTATATCAACTTGCCGTTTTCCCCATCATATTTAGTTTCATCAGTACCGCCGGATTTAGTGCAGTTCATTGGAATCGCTTGATAGTAATCTTTTTCTCGGTAGTATAGGTCAAATGCGTGGTAGAAGTCAACTATATCACAAAATTGAGGCTAGAATGAATTGTCTTCTTATTCCAGCCTTCGAGTGTCATATCCAACAACATAGCAACATATTATATACAGCATATATACGTTGCGAAGGCTTAAAGAACAATCACGGTATAAAGCTTGAGTTGATAATTGAGTTGACCGACAAAGGAAGCAAGTAGAATGACAAAAGCATGCGGCATACAAAATTTACAAATAATAAATAGGAATATCATCATATCGATACTGCAAGTTTTGTGATTTAAAACAGCTTTTAATGCTTTCGTAATAGGTAAGTTATTAAGAAATACGATGCAAAATGTTGGAATTAAGCAGACTCAAAAAGTAAAAGAAGCATACTTCATGATTTTTTCGTGTATTTAGACATTCAAAAATTAGTGGTCTTTTAATCAGAGTAGTGCGCCACTAATACTGGTAGGTCTATATGGCTGGTGCCTTATTAACCTATGAATGCTCGATAAACCCTATTGCACGCTCTTGATCCGAAGTTTGCGCTTGAAAAATAGCCGAAGTTTCAAAAATGGATAGGATATTGGGCAACAACATTTTTCCAGTCGACATTGTTTCTAAAGTTAGCTATGTTATTTCAGTTACATAAACATCGAGGGCATCTTAGTAAGAGCAAGATGAAGTATATGTAGAAAATGTGCCGTTCATCAGACTTTTGTTTGTCTACTACAATGCAATTTTTGCTCAAATATTGGAATGAATATCAGAATTTCATATCAGATGAGGTGTACGTGTGCGATATGACAAACATGTTTCTGGCATGATAAACTAATTTTGTCATGTAATCTTCGCACCTTCCTGATTTATCCTCTATTTCTGATCTTTTCATGCAAATTGAGAGTGTTATTAGTCTGATTCTGACTGAAATGATGAGCAGTAATAGATGGCTATTATTGCTATTTATCATCATGTTTTTGCCGTTCAATATTTTTGACGTCAATGTTGTCTCGTAACCTTGATTCATTGCGTGCAGTAGTTCGATGAACCCTGTGAAGATTTGGAGTTGTTGATGCCATTAGTAAATTGAAAATATCAACAAATCAAATTAATTAATGCGTGTAATTGTAAGGTTGCATGAATGTTTACATTCAGAGAAGCAATAACCGATACATGTCACGACGGAGAGAATGAACAGCGCGCTTAGCATTGTGGTGCTGACTACATTTAATGTGTCTGATTCAAACAATTCTTTGAACCAAATGTATTAGAAGAGTCAGCACCAAAATGCTCTTATTGTTTCCTCACAAGTTTCACGTTTTCAACGTTTTTTATCAACTATTGCAAATTCCGACAGTAATGCATCATAAAACTTTGTTTGAGTTGTGCCTTTTAGTTTTGAGATACAGAGGATCATAGTCAGGTGCAGAAATTCAAGGCTTTGTCGAATGTATGTGATTACAATATAAGCACCGTCATGTTCAATTATGACGCTTTTGTTAATACGGTTTGGCGCTCCTGCTAATGACGACAAATATTAACGGACAAATATTTAAAAAATGATGAAGAGATGTGTGGGGTAGACATGTATTCAACTTCAAATGCTATGATGTAAAATAAATTTTAAAAACTCTTCATTAGATACATTTATCCGATTTCCACCCAATACATGGATATTGCGCTTAAAGTTTACAAGTGCGTTCCGGCCTATTGATGAACAATTTTGGAAGTCTGAATGCCATCTCAGGCTGCTTGGTCTGTTTCATCAAATCTAGAGATCTGATTACTGCTAACGACTACTTGTGTAAACGCTTTAGTTAATTATTACTTAAATAATTACTTATCATAAACATACGATTATTGTTGTTATCATTTAGAAAGTTACCTGCATTCTTCAGGCCCAATGGACGAATCATCCGTTTGGACTGGATTTTCTGCCCGGCCGTTTACAAGGCGTGTGTTGGTAAAGTAATCAGTCAGCTCTGACCACACAGTTTGGTAGCTTGGTGCCCAGGTAAATTAAGCTCAAGCGTCATCCTAAGCTCAATGGAAAGGGAGGGAAAATCATCGGGGCTCAACAACCACAGAGTGGAATGTTCTTCGCAACAGGTTGCTTTCCGCTATCCGTCCGCGAACATCAGCCGTGCAACAGATTAGTTGCCATCTGATCAATTGCGGATGCCTGTACGACTCGACAGAAAGCGGTATCAATCGCATTTGTCGACTTCCAAAAGTCATTTGATTCAGAATGTCGAGTGGCCATCTTGAAGTTGCCAGCCGATTTCTAGGTCCTCGATGTTATATCACGAATTCGTCTCCAGGAATGACGGCCCAACGCAGCACTTCAGCGCGATCTCAGGAGTCCTTCATGGAGATACATTGTCCCCTAAACTTTTTCTGATAGTACAGACGTGGAAAAAAGTTTATGATAAATTCCGAATTCATAGAAAATTATAGGTTTGCTGACTTTTCGCTATCAGAAATGACTTAAATCGAGTCAAATCGCATCATGGCCTAACAGAATACACATATAGGCCCACAAAGTATACAAAAACATACAAAAACATACCTTTTTGGCATTTTAGCAGTTTTAGACATTCTTCAGAAACTATGGTTATTATGCACAAAAGTGGATGAATTTCGACGTTCACCTGAAATGATGCATCGCTGTTCTCACGCTTTATGAATAGACACGAGTGTGCTGGTTTGATGTTCCCTAATCGATATCCAATCAAAATCATCGAGTCAACTTCATTGTCAAGTTCATACAATGTAGTCAATCTCTCAGAGTCTCTTCGCAAAGATGGGCAAGCGCAAGCAAGTATCGCCTTCTGTTAAAGCCGCTGTCGTTGCTCTTAGGAAGCACACGTTCAAAACACAAGCTGCTATTGCATATGAGTATTCAATATCACAAAATACAGTGTCAAATATTTTGAAACGGTACAGAGAAACTGGAACTCACAATGTCAAGTCTCGCTCCGGAAGACCTCCAAAGACGTCAGATAGAACTGACAATCGCATTCATCGAATTGCAAAAACGGATCCATTTGTTACGTCTACGGAAATTCAACGGCTTATGTCACCTGTCCTCGATAGTATCACCACAAAGACAATAAGAAATCGATTATGCAAGAAGTTCAAGCTACCAGCACGAACCCCTCGTCGTAAACCCTTTATCTCCGCCAAGGCTCGAGTCAAGCGCTTGGAATGGTGCAAAGCGCATGTCAACTGGACCATCGACCAGTGGAAGAAAGTGACATTTAGTGATGAATCGACATTCTTGCAATTCCATCAGCAGCATCAGTACGTTAGAAGACCTTCAGGTTCAAACTCAATTCATGAAAGGTACACTGACAAGACGGTGAAGCACCCCCCATCCGTAATGATTTGGGGCTGCTTCAGCTTTCATGGAAGGGGTGGCCTTACAGTTCTTCCGAAAGGCGTTCGATTGAATTCTGAGAAGTACATCGATGTGCTGGACGAAAAGCTCATTCCCTTCATGAACATTTCGAGTACAAGAGTCTTTCAGCAGGACAACGCGCCGTGCCATTCGTCCAAGAGAACAATGAAATGGTTTGAGGACAAGGGGATTGAGGTTCTGGACTGGCCCGGTAACAGCCCAGACCTCAACCCCATTGAGAATCTATGGCAAAGCATGAAAGTGAAAGTCAATGCTCAAAAGCACTCCAACATTCACGAACTCATTCGCAACATCAAACTGTCATGGATCGCAATTTCCCGCGAAGAATGTGAGAGACTTGTCGAATCCATGCCCAGGAGAATCCAAAGAGTTCTGGAAAACAAAGGTTATCCCACAAAGTACTGACGTTCATCCCTGGAAATAATAAATGAGCATTTGTGGCATTGCAAGTGTTTTTATTTGCTGAATTTAAGCAATAATTGCTGCATTTATCCTATATCATAAGATTTACTGCAGATTTATTGAATCAGGGAAAATGTTCAAAAATCGATATTTTTGTGCATTTCATAGGCCTACCTAAAAAATCAGAAATCGACTTCAGATATCAGCGATTTTTTTAAAAAATGCTCAGAGACTACCTAGAGATGATGTCATACATGCTTCATTACGTATAACTATGATAAACTAGTTCAAAAGCTTCCATAAGAAGATTACATGAAAAATCGGCTTTCTGGTGAAATTATCATAAACTTTTTTCCACGTCTGTAATCGAATCGATTATGATGTCCATCGACGTCTACAGGCGGACAGTAGCGTTTCTCTATCCCAGCGCCGCAGCTACAGGTATGCAGAGACGCCTTTTTCCAGCCCTCGTGTACGCCGATGAGGTCTCTTTACTTTGCTGTGATCTTGCTCGACCATGTGAGGAAGAAGCAGGAGTCGAATGCTGGGAAGACAAGTACGTTACATACGAGTCTTCCAGTCCTAGGGCTAAAGCTGACCACGGACAAGGACTTCTCAAGGATTACTAGGACTTCCGGTATCTCGGCAGTATAGTCCTGAGACCTGAAGCTAATATAGGTCGTAATAAGGGCCTACCATCTGCAAGTAAATTAATAACTATTGAGCAGTTAGATGAGTTTTTAAACATCTAGCACGGCGAATTTTCATTTGTTCTAACTGTTGTGCATGTATAACGCGCTTGTCTATCAAAAATAACTTGGATCGTGCCGATAGCTGTCATTATTGTGAGTGGTCGGTATCATGGCATTATTGCAAGTATCCGGTTAGGCCATCGGATGTTACAGACAGTGCGGAGGGCTCTAGAGTTGTAACCACTTAATCTTTTCGTTTGAGACTTGTTGGAGGCCACGTTTCTGCACCATACAAAAGCACTGATAGCATCAATTATTGGTAGACTTGTAGTTTGGTGGTCAAACTGATGTTGGTATGGCGCCAGAGTGGCTTCCATAGTGACTTCATGACTGAAGAAGCCAAAGCTTGTCTGCGGTTCACTTCAGGGACCATATCTCCAGTATTAGTTAGCAGGGAACCCAGGTAGACAAATTGATCCACTGTAGCAATATTGTGATCATCAAGGATACCACTGTGTAAGGCTTCGGTATGGGCAACTCTCCTTATCTTGGTATTTTGGCCTGCTGACTTCAAGTCCAAATTGCTCTGCGTGGCTCTGAAACACGTGAAGATCTTGTAGAATGGACTCCAGACTACCGGATATGAAGATTGCGTCGTCGGCATACTCGAGGTCTGAGAGCACTTGGTTATCTAAAACTAGACTTTCAATCTGTGTTGTTACTGTTGTCACGCGGAAATCAATAAGCGTGTTGAAAAGGTCTGGCGCTGCTACACAGCCTTGTCGTACTCCGCTGTTTGTTGGAACAAGGCAGGAACTTTCCCATTTACCCGTGCGCAATTCACTGCTCCGCTGTACAACTGTTGAAATAGGCGGATAATTTTCTCTGGCACACCTAGCGCTTTCAAAACCAGCCAAAGACATTGTCGATCGACGGAATCGAAGGCTGATTTCAGGTCCACAAAAGCCGCTACTAGTCGCTGATTGCCTCTGAACTCACGGGTCTTCTCAATTAAGATTCTCATAGCGCAGATATGATCACTTGTTGAGCGATTTGGCATAAAACCCGCCTGCTCCAGGCGTCTTCCTGCATGTAGGGCAAGTAGTGCTCTTTGCAGTAGAATGTGCGTAAATACTTTGCCTGGTACTGAAAGGAGTGTGATGCCTCTGTGGCTCGTGCATACTTTCTGGTCTCCTTTTCTTTTCCAGAACGGGAAGATGATGCCCTTTTTCCAGTCATCAGGTATATATGCATGTTTCTTTTTCAACAGTATGATAAGATGATAAAAACATGTGGAAGAAAATAATAGTAGTAAGCCCGTGCCAAAATCAAGGCCAAAATGTGCAACGATGAGTCATCATGCTGACTCAGCCCCCCCTCTGGAAGGCAGGAAAGAGTTGGCCAAGGATGTGGTGGGAGGAATGGGTCCATGAGGAGGAAAGCTTTTCCCTACCCCCCCTCTGGAAGGAAGGAAGGCGGCCAAGGGTAGGAATGTAGGAATGCCAGAGCTAGAAAAGGTGGGTTTTGGTTGTTTTGGTATGAGACAAATTCGGCATGAAGGAGGTCTCGGATGGGAAAACGGAGGACAGATTCGGAGTCCACGTGAAATTTTGGGTTGGGAAGGATGTTTCCAGAGGAACTTTCCTGTGAGGCAAGGGTAGGAATCTCTGAAAACTGCAAGAGTTAGAAAAGGTAGGTTTTGGTCGTTTTGGGATTAGAAAGGCCGTTTTTCGGCATGAAGGAGTGCTCGGATGGAAAAACGGAGGGCAAATTCGGAGTCTACGTGAAATTTTGGGTTAGGAAGGTTGTTTCCAGCGGAATCGGAGAGAAAAACTTTTTGGGACGTCCCCCCCCCTCTGGAACGAAACTTCCAACTTTGGTTCTAGAGATCGTAGAAGGTCATGCAATAGCTCATTTGAAAGCTAAGAGTGAGAAAAATGCAGTGGAAAGCTCAGTTTGGCCCTATCTTCCTGGGTTTAGAGAGGAAATTCTCTGAAAAATGCCAGAGTTAGAAAAGGTGGGTTTTGGACGTTTTGGGATGATAAAGTCCATATTTCGGCATGAATGAGGCCTTGTATGGGAAAACGGAGGGCAAATCGGAATCTACGTGAAATTTTGGGTTAGGAAGGCTGTTTCCAGCTCAATCGGAGAAAAAAAGTTTTGACCCCCCCTCTGGAACGAGACTTCCAAATTTTGGTTCTACAGATCGTAGAAAGTCGTGCAATAGCTCATTTGAAACCTAAGAATGAGACGAATTCAGTGGAAAGCACAGTTTGGCCCTATCTTCCTTGGCTGAGGCTTGGGAGTGACTTTAAGATTTTTTCCCGATCACCGAAAAAAACGACAAGGTTAAATTTTTTGCGAAAATGGCTCTAGCGGGTGAACGAAGCCTGGGATGGGAAAACAGAGACCAAATTTGGAATCAGCGTGCCGTTCTGCATCTAGAGGGTGAGTTTCAAATGAATGGGAAAGAAAAAGTCGAACATTTTCTTCACACTGGCTCTCCACACGGGATTTTTCGTGAAAATGTTAAATTGTGACCACCTTTGGTGATGAATAGCGGAGGATTGGAAGTGAATGAAGAGCTCGGGTTTCTTTTAGGGGCAAGACCGCACCTTGTTCTCTAGGATCCTATCTTTTCTGATGTGTGGAAGGTTTCGTTTCCAAATGAGAGCATGTTTAAAATCGAATGTTTGCGCATTTTCCAAGATTTTCGAACTTCATCTGCTGACTAGCATTATGTCACCTGCATACGTTCTCTTTCTAAAGCGATTTGTGAAAAATTATCTGTATATAGCGGTGGATATGTCAAGAAAAAGTGAGTATAAATTTATTGGATTCTGACTGTAATGGTATTTACTGTACGAAGTATCAGGAAACTCTAATGTATCTTATTAATCTATAGCATTAAGACATAGCTTTCCAAGGCCAATTTCTACTGTTAGCCTACTTTTGAAACACCTTGTATGTAGGATAATCGACTGATGTAACGGCAGACCTTTCTAATCATGAAATTTTAATCTTTCGAAGGGTAAACAGACGCATCCTAACTATACACATACCTGACTCTTACATTTGTATTTGAGAAAATATCATTTTAGATTAGAAATAATATAAGGGAAAAGGTAGGTCGACTCAGAAATCGACCCTGTGTCATGCTACTTCATGGTCTGTAGCTCTAACCACTATGCCAGGGAATCTTATCATAGAGTAGTAGTGATCCCATTCCAGACGCAAACGCAAAATGTGAAATGATGAGTCATCATGCTGAGTCAAGTCAACCTCAACCCCCCTCTGGAGGGAATGAGGTGAGGGAGATGGCCAAGAATGTGCTGGGAGGGATCGGACCGAGAGGAGGAACCCGTTTCCTCCCCCTGGAAGGAAGGAAGGATGAACTCTCCTGTGATGCAAGGGTAGGAAAGTGTCTTACTTTTAAAAAAGGGCAGGTGTTGGACGCTTTGGGAAAGGAAGGGTGCCATTCGGCCAGAAGGAGGGCTCGGATGGCCAAACTGAGGTCAGATTCGGACTCTACGTGAAAGTTTGGGTGTGCGAGGTGATATCCAGCGGAATCGGTGACAAAAAGTTCTGACCTCCCCCCCCCCTCCAGTCAGACTTCCAATTTGGGAGGGAAGGATCGTAGAAAGTCGTGTGATAGCTCATTTGAGAGCTAAGAGTGAGATGAATGCAGTGGAAAGCATCATATGTCCAAGTTTTCCCGGGTTTAGAGTGGAAAATGACTTGAAAATGGCAGGAATCTCCGAAAAACGACAGAGTTAGAAAAGGTAGGTTTTGGATGTTTTGGGAGAGGAAAGGTCCTATTTCGGGCAGAAGGAGGGCTCGCATGGACAAATGGAGGTCAGATTCGGATTCTACGTGCAATTCTGCATCTAGAGGGTGAGTTTCAAGTGAATCGGTAACAAAAAGTTTTCGCTGCCTCACCCCCCCCCCCCCTCGGCAGGGTTTCTTCCAACTTTGGTTCTACAGATCGTGGAAAGTCGTGTGATGGCGCGTTTGACAGCTAAGAGTGAGCCAAATGCAGTGGAAAGCATCGTTTGTCCAAGTCTTCCTCGGTTTAAGTGTGAGATCAAAATGTTGAATTTTTGAAAATCGCAAAATGGTGAAATTAGGACTTTTTCGTGAAAATGTTAAGTTGTGGCCTACTTTGATGGCGACTTTCTCAGGAATGAAAGTGAATGAAGAGCTCGGGTTTCTTTTAGGGCAAGACCGCACTTTGTTCTCTAGGATCCTATCTTTTCAGATGTGTGGAAGGTTTCGTTTCTAAATGAGAACATGTTTAAAATCGAATTTTGTCACATTTTCCAAGATTTTGGAACTTTTTTTGAAAAAAAAAGTTTTTTCAACTCAGCTTCTGGTCATCGTAGAGAGTCGAGGGATGGCTTAAGTGAAAGGTGAGAGCGAGAAAACGTGACTATCAAAATTTGAAGTCAATCGGAGCACCAGAACTGGAGATAGACGTGTTTAAAGTTTTTGGATGATGGAGATTACGTCATCAGCTGATCGCCACAAACTATATAAGCGGGGAACCGACAGAGACTTTTCATTAAGACGAGAGCGATTGTCAAAGGTAGGTCGTCCCTCTGAGCTCCGATGATAGCATCGGACATTCCAAATTTCAGGTTTCCGTAAGTAATCGACTTAGAAAATTTCATTGCTGATATCAGTTAAGGCGTCAGACTTGAAGGTTCGCCAGGAGATGGCCTTCGTCTCCATGCCACAAAAGACTCCAAAACTTTAAAGGCTTGTAACTTTGCTTCTACAAGTCCTTTTGAATTGATTAAAAAAATATTCGATCGCTATTGATCAGACCTATAGTGACAGACTACTTATCAAATTTCATAAGTAGTACCAAATGCTGAAAAATTTACATTTATTATTTTTGGAGATTTTCTGGGGTTTTTGACCCTGCTGAAGTCAATGAAGGCATGTATAAGTGTGTACAAGACAGTCTTTCCATGATATAAGCAGCTTTTCACTGAAAACGGGCATGACACGGACAGTTTTGCTGTAATATTCCACTGACAGGGTGTTCCTTCGGGACGGCGGATGATGGCGTAGTGACAAGTGTGGCAAGGGAGTGCGTCATATTTTAGACCGAAACCTCTGGGGCAACTCATGTTGGGCATTTGACACAGTTCTCAACGTAGCACTTTGAACGCCAATCGGTTGAGTCTTAGCTATCTTGTCATGGGTGGCATCTAAACATCTCCATTGCAAAACGCTTGTGAATCACGGCTTGCCATCAAGCTGATCAAAGCAACGACTTGGGATGTTTCCTCTTGTAAATAACTCCACCGGTTTTTATGTCAAAATCGGGGCCCGGATACCAACACAGTGACATGACGCATGCTCTGTCCGCCCGAGGTTGGATTTGTGGGTCGAGGCCTTGGAGCTGGGATAAGATCCCCTCTGAGTAATGCCTGCAACGGATTCAAGAGCTTAACACCTAAACACTTGCCATCAAGTCGCTATGGCATCTGCTATCAGGCCTTTGTGAAATCTCGTCCAGCCTCAGTAACTCAGGGTTGGCAACGTCTATCGTTTGTCATTGTAACTTGGTAAAAATGAGAGGGTTACTGCAGGCATTTACGTCAAACCTTTTCGCGTCATAGGGTAACCAGTCTTTGTGTTGGGAGTTTGTTACTGAAAGCATGGAGACTGGCGATGCCCATAAATGGTAAAACCGCTGTTGTCATGTCAAACGCATGGCCAAATAAGGAAGGTCTGAATCATGGCTTTGTGCTCACTGGGTATATAAACCGCGTCTTTTCTCTAGTCTTCACTCCTGTTTCAAGTTGCAAGACGAACGGTGAGTGCTCTGACAAGGTCTGTTATCAAACTTTGGGTTTTAGGATAAAGCTAGGAATCATACTCTTAATTTGGTTGACGATTTTATTCCAACGTTTGCTATCAAATGTTTGGTGACTTAGTCTTTCAATGCATATCAGCAAGTAGTATCCTATAAAGTATCCGATAAACACTTGCTATCAAATTTTACTCTATCTTTACAGCCCATCCGGAAACATTGGAGCGCAGTCGTTTCGTATGTGGATGAGTGAATTAATTAAGGCGAAGGAGTTGGATGGTGAGGTGGGTAAGCCTGTAGCTACATCATCGCCTAGGAAAGAGTCGCATGATACAGAGGCGTTTGTGAGGTTGAAGGATCGCATGATAGGTATGGAGAGTGTGAATGGAAAAGTTTTGAAGGAGAATGAAGAGCTGAAGGCTAAGGTTGAGGGTATGAAGGTGATGAGAGAGGAGTTGGAGGAGATTCGAGTGAAGGAGCAGGAGTGGTTGAAGGAAAGGAGTGGAATAATGAAGCAAGTGAAGGCAGTTGAGCGCTTAGAGTCGGAGTTCATGTGTGAGAAGAATGAGGTAGAGCGGATGCGAGGTAATTTGAAGGAAGTGGAAAAGACGAAGGTGATCAACAGACAGTTGGGGAGTGAAGTGGAAAAGTTGCGAGAGGTTGAGAGAAGAGTGAAGAGGAAGAGAGTGTATGAGGTCCACCTTCCCCTCTTTGAAAGCAACATTTGTGATGTGCCGACCCTCACGGACGATTCGAATGCGACTCAAACTTGTTATGAAGGCGAAGGTGTGCGATGTCTTCACTTATCTATTAAAATGAATGCTGACTTGGACGACTTTGTCGTACGAAAAGTTGTAAAGAAAAAGCCGAGTAAGTCCCTCTAAAGTCATCTACTCTAAGTCGTCTCTCATTCACTGTCTTTTCCTTTCAGAGTTCTTGTAGTAGTCGTTGAAGTGAGAGTAGTGTCAGTGGACGGAGAACGCCCCATGAGCCCTCTTTAGGGGTACCTTCTAATGCAGCTAAAGCGGTCCCAAGCCCGCCACATATGTTTGGATATGGAATGCAGAGGGGAAGAATAAATGATGAAATGGAATGAAACGGGAGGCCACCCTTGCACCACATGCAACACATCACAGACTTCTCTCTTCGGTAGTGAACAAGCTCTGAACGCATAAGTTACTTTACTGTATCGCAGTCGATTGCTATACAAGTATTGAAGAAAACGTAAGTTACTAAAATCATCAGAGAAAATATAGTGAGAGATGTGATGTTCCAAATATATTCACTTCGAAGATTGAACTCAACATGATAAACCATTGATGAATAATACTACCATGAAGTGCAACAAGTCTACCGTTTATGGAAATCAACTACATGGTATCAGTAGAGACTCGTTACCTCTGAAGTATAGTTAGCAAAAAGTCGTCATGAAAAAATACTGTATTTGGTCTTTGATTTAACATCATTGAAACCCACTTTACTAATAGCAATGATAATATGGTTTATTTTATTCAGAAGCAAATGATTGGCGTAACGATGAAAGTCGTCCATCCGAGAAATAATCTTCTGCAGATGTCGTGTATAAAACTCAGAAGCATCAGTAACATATTCTTGTCCGTAGAAATAAAGTTGTATGTCAACACTTTCCGCTGCTTCACCTTGTGGAAAATGAGTGTAATTGACATGTGCAATTAAGTGAGCCTTGATGATACTGTCTTTGAAATAAGATATCAACTCCGTAAATATTTCTCGTGTGTAGTCTAAACATGCTTCTAATTCTGTCTCCTCCCATTGAAACTCAAGGATGTAATCTTGTATTAAGCCTCCGAAGCTCTCTTGATGAAAACGAATCGTGCAATCATCATGTTTCAATGTATTGACTTCAGGTGCCATGGTTGAGTCTATTGCTAAACATCATATTTGCCTAAGACGATTTCAAGAACGCGTTACAAATGTGCATGCACACATCGGGAACTCTAGCTCGTCTGTGATTGGACGAGAGGTCTCATCCATTCACCGCTTAGGAAAATCTTATGAAAGGCAGTATACCAGCTCTGCTCTTCACATTTATCTTTCACAAGGTGAGTGTCGGTGAGTTCCTGCCATCAGGTTGTTTTGACTTGCTATCAAGTTGAATAGTCTCTTGCTATCAAGAGATTCACTTCTGCTCATAAAACATATCATCGCTGTAATACCTTCTTTGCTCGAGCATTCCTTCGGGACGGCGGGTACTGCCGTAGAGGGATTGCGTTGCACGGGTTGTACGTCGTTTGTTAGACCGAAACCTCTGAGCCGTTGCTCATGTTGGGCGTTCGACTTCATACTCAACGTGATGCTTTCACTCGCCAGGTCAGAGTACTTCAGCAATTCGACAAAGGTTACCTATTATCAACTAACCGACATGGAGTTTACGAAAATTGAAAATTATCGCATTGCTGCTTAGATAGAGAAGGCCACCATCGAGCAATGTAAGTATTTGTATCAAGGTTGACTCACTATTACTAACATCATTAGGGTGCACATTCCATTTAAACGTAAATCAAGACCTGTCACCTCCCCTCTTTTATTCATGTCTAAACCAAATCCAAATTTTACCTTTGCTTATCTTTGCTGCCATTCTTTTTCAGTGCATGAATGTATTCGTAATGGGGAACCCGTCCCCCAAGGAGCAGTCGGGGAAGCCTATGAGTGGCTTGGCAAGTGTAAGTATCTTCAACATCTCATGTTTAGGCTGCTTCAGATCCTCTGCATCATCCTTGTCTCATCCTCTAATCTCTGTTTCCTCTCTACAGGTATGGCAAAGATGAAGAAGTGGGGAGAAGCTGCAAGGCGGAAGTACCGCGAGGAATTTCCGGCCCTACATTCACGCCCATCTACCTCCGCTCAAAGTCGGACTCCTCTCTCGGGCATCGTCATCGCCCCACCTCCACCGCCCGCTCCGCTCCCTGCACCAGTCCCTGCTCCCCGTCACCACGTCTCTCCGACACCCAAGCCCAGGACCCTTCCGCTCTCGGTTCGTGTCCCACTCCTGCCTCCTCCGCGTCCATCGGTGTTGCCGGAGATCAAGTCCTTAGATGGCAAGTAACCGTAATTGGGAAAAGGGGGGACAAGACTTCAAACTTAAAATTATGATCATGTTACTAATCTCTTTTCTCTTTTTCTCAACAGATCTGGCGGCCTACCTCCTGGACGGTGACGTTCCCTCTCGCCCCATCATCATCCCAGCATCGCCACCACCACCTGCAGAAGTCACACACCACCTGTGACGCACATTTCTCTGAGCTTTACACTGACAACAACGTCACTCTAAGGCTGAGCAAGTTTTCCCTTCAGAGGCTCGTTCGCGACTATGAGTTATAAAGCTCTGAACCTGTACAAGATATTCATCCTTTCTTGATAAATAATATAGGTCTAATTCATGAAATGTTGACGAGCTTAGATAGATTTTTGCTCAAAGGCATGTTCTATTTCACTGCTCGTTTCAATAAGGTAGACAGTAGCACGGAAGAAGTAGAGTAGTCCACTGTGACCATTAGGATAGCCTCCTGTGCTGCTGATCTGATAGGTGATGTAAACGATTGAATAGAGAGACATGTGACCTACCTCGTCAGCAACTTAAATAAATTTAATGAAAGAGACAGCGGTCTGGTCTTTGATGGGATAGAGAAAGTAGACATTAATATCAATCTTTTAGAAAATTTGCAAGGAAGTGGTTGTTTCACCCTCCCCAAAGCACTGGCTAGCAAAAAGGCTGTCATCAATGTAGAGTGTCAGTCCAAGTGTTTCAAGTATGCCGTCCTCTCCATTCTTCACTGTAATGATATAGATATGCATCGTCAATGTATCGTCAATAAATATCGTGAATGGGAGGATGAGCTTTAAGTTTGATGGGCTAGATGTCAACACATTAAATTTTAAAGACATCGCCCAATTTGAAATATTAAATGAAATTAAGATCGTCGTCCATCTCTGGGAAAAAGGTCTGAAGGGCGTTAGGTATAACAACCGCCAAAGTACCTACGACTGGGTTGTCAATCTTCTCCTAGTCTATAGCGACAACCACCCAGAATGGCATTATTGTGGCATTCCTAAAATTTCAAAGTTGTATCGCCACCAGCAAAGTTATGATGACAAACATTATTACTGTGATCGCTGCAGACGACGTTATAGGTCAAAACCATTTTTTGAACAGCATTACGAGTGGTGCTCTCGGGATAAACTTCAAATGGAAATCATGCCCAAAGATAAATGTTATAGGTATGAGGAAAGCAACAATGAGCTGAGTGCCATATGTACCATCTGTGCGGACATTCAATGTTACATTGAACAAATAGACCTAAGTCATGAGCCAGCAGCCATTGCCTGTTATGAAGTTTGGCATTCTTACTATAGGAACCAAAATAAAATGCATGTGTGGCAAGGTGAGGAGTGCGTTGCTTCCTCAACTTTTTAGATAGGAAAGCCCGTTTTCATCAACGGTATGAAACGGAGCTGACTAGGAAGCCCATGTGCTTCACAGTAGCCGATAAACACAAATTTGATAGGACCACGGAATGTCCCCGCTCCTGTTCTTCCTTTGATGATCAGCAACATAAGAAAGTGAGGGACCATTGCCATCTCAGTGGTAAATTTAGGTCTGCCTTATGCAGTAAATGTAACATGAAGCTTAGACTCAAACGGCGAACGCTCCCCGTCATCTTCCATAACTTTGAATGTTATGATGCTCACATCATCATTCGCCATGGATTCGGTAAAATGAAATCCTGGTCATCCAAAGTGATTGCACAAAGTAAGGAAAAATTGATGTGCATCACTGCCAAGGTACAAGTCGACAAGACGAAGGAGGGGAAGCCTGTCTTCTATGACAAAGTTTCTAGATAGCTTTCGATTTTATGTATTCTTCCTTAGCCGCGTTGGCTAATAATTTAGAAACACTTCCCCTCATTCAACATTTAAAGAAAGACTATCCCAACATAAGTGAAAGTCTCATGCGACAGAAAGGGGTGTTTCCTTATAGTTATTTTAGTTCAATGGACACATTGAACGAGACATCCCTTCCGTCCATCGATAAATTTAAAAATGATTTGACGGGTGAGGACTGTTCGCCGGATGACTATAGGCATGCAGAGCAAGCACGGTTAGAATTTAGGTGTCGCATTTTTGATGACTACATGCTTGCCTACTTAAAATTAGACGTCTATCTGTTGGCTGACGTGTTTGAGACTTTTAGGAAAGTCACATTAGAACAGGACGCCTTAGACCCCGTCCACTTTGTTAGTCTGCCGGGTCGGTCCTATCAGTCAGCCTTCAAGATGACGAAAGAAAGAATACATTTACTGCACGATGCAGAAATGTACACGTTATTTGAACGTGGTATTAGGGGAGGCTTAACATTTGTTAACAAACATGTTGTCAACAGCACCCAAGACATAGGATCGACCACGCATGTAATGTACATAGACCGAAATAATTTATATGGGAGTGCATTATCCAAGCCTTTGCCACAGTCTGACTTCCAATGGGTAGAGCCCGATGACATTGAACACTTCTCCAATCCAGCACACATCATGGCACTGGAAGATGAGGCCGACATAGGATATTTATTTGAAGTTGACCTCATCTATCCAGAATGTATTAAGAATAAGACAGTTGATTTTCCTCTCGCACCCGAATCTGGCATAGTCAGTCCAGATATGTTCTCTCCCTTTATGGAAGAACACAATAAGAAATATGAGGCGGAAAATGACTTAAAGTATAAAGCCACTAGGAAGTTGTTGCTCACCCAATTGAACAAGCAGCATTATATCGTGCACTATTCCATCCTCAAATTCTATCTAGGCATGGAGATGCAACTTGACAAAGTCCATCGTGCTATCCGGTTTAGGCAAAAGCCCTTTCTAAAACCGTATATGGAATTTAATACTAAGAAACGGGCTGAATCCAAGAATCCTTTCGAAAAGGACTTCTTTAAATTTAAGAATAATACCCTCTTTGGTAAAACCATGGAGGATGTAAGAAAGCGCATGGACTATTGTATCGTGACTGATCCGGAAACGAGTATCAAGTTATGCTGCTCACCGTGGTTTTGTCACAATGATTTCATTTCCGAAGACATCACTGGTTTTAAAATGTTAAAATCCAAAGTAGAACTTTGCAAGCCCATTTATGTCGGTCAAGCTGTCTTGTTTTACCACACCTTTAAAACTTGCCCATTGATCCAACATGTGGGATTAGTAGGAGGCGATAAAGACAGCTTCTTCCTAGCTTTGACAACCATTAGCCAAGTCAAGCAGGAAGACATTTTAAAATATTTAGCACCCAAGTTTGATAGTTCCAACTATCCCACTGACCATCCGCTTTACTCTACCTCAAATAAAGCGAAGCTTGGCTGCTTCAAGGATGAGTGTGCCGGCAAACAGATAGAGGAGATGATCTTGCTTCGCCCCAAGATGTACTCCATGAAGCTAAAATCCTCAGAGCTTTCTATTAAACGGGGGAAAGGCATCTCGAAGTCAATCGTTAGAAAAATGACACATAGGGACTATCAAGATGCCTTAGATTCACTTAAAATTAAAAAAGTAGAAATGATCATTTTAAAATCTCAGTCGCATCAAGTCAGAACAACGACGTTTAGGAAACGAGGTCTCTCAGCTTGGGAAGACAAGCGATGCTTGATGAGTCCTAATCACTCATTACCGTACGGCCATCCAGACACTAATCTACCTCCACCCAAAAGACAGAAACTTTCTATTCCTCCGTCCGGCGATGTATGATGATGAATGCTTCCTCTCTGTTGTGGTTGATGTTTTGCTTTTTACTCCATGGCGTTTTCTATGGGGTGTTGTGAGTGAGTGCCTTGTAACATGCGTCCAACTCCTGATCACTTCATATCATGACTTGCATATCAACTGGTTTTCCTGAGTTTGTTTTCTCCCTGCACATGAGTGACTTTGTTTTCTCCGGTGATGTGAGCCATAAAAGTTTGTTTTCTGCTACCATCAGTATTGACTATGTGCGGTGCTATGGAAATCGGCTGTGATGATGAATAAGATATCATGTACATACTGTGTCGTTTTCCTTTCACATAAAGTTGCGGGTCAAATAGGTGGGACTAACTTGGGAATAATGTCATAAGCATGTCACTGGTTGTAAGATAGGTGAAATATAAAATGAAGTCAGAATCATTTCTCTGTTTGTTAAGTTAGAAATAAAATTGACGCTTGTAAAGTTCGAAATAAAGTTGATGTTTGTAAGGTTGGAAATAAAGTTATAACCATGTCACTGTTTGTAAAGTTAGAGATGAAGTTGTTGTTTGTAATGTTAGAAATAATGTCATTCACAAATGGTTAAGTAATTAAATATACTATACACTAACGGATAACATTCACTTGTGTTATATAAAAACCTAAATCCCCAAATCCAGCCGTAGGTAACCCTATCCTCATAGATTATGGACTTCAGCAATTTATAGGTAAAGTATAAAATAAAGTGACAAGCATTTCACTGTTTGCAAGATAGGTAAAGTATAAAATAAAGTCACAACCATGTCAGAGTTTGTAAGCTAACATCCTCACCATTGAATGTAACATCATGAAAATTTCTTCGGCTTAGGAAACATCAACCACTTTGCTGACTCATGTCTATAAATAGCTCTGACTCATGAAGTGGTAATGCACCAGTCAGTTAGATAAGAATCTAATCAGTCTTGTTCAACCTTTTCACCGACACGTGTGTGGGCATCATTTCATGTCTATAGATAGCGCTGACTCATCATAAAGCGATGAACCTTGTTGATGACCTTTTCACCGACAAGTGTGTGGGCGATAGTTCATTGCGATGACTCATTTAAAACAGATCATGTGATTAACACTATTCTATTAACTGTGACTCATACAGATAAGGCATTAAAGATTTAGCAATGTCAGCTACTTTACTGATATCACGTAAACCAGTCATGATACAATGTCCGTTGTGAAACACTGCAATATGTACAGGATGCCACTTCCGAATCAGAGCAGCAGGAAAGAGTTCAGTTTCATAAAATATACAATGATTACTTAATGTTTGCTAGATTCACTAACATATTCAATTGAACAGACACTACTATATTCTTCAATGTCAGGGGACTGAGGCGTAGATGAGGCATGAGTGTTCGCATTTTCTTGACGACTTCGCAGCACATGGACTGCATTACGAAATGAGAAAGGTTTCCTAGGACTTGGATTTTGCCGCAGCGAAAGATTTGAAGATTTCGACTGTTGCCCATGCGAATGATCAACATTTGTGGACGACCGCGATGATATACTGAATCGGGAAGATGGGTATGCAATTGTTCTAAATTGATGTCTCTTCTGAGATTCATTTCGCGCATGGCGTTGATGATGCGGATTGGGAGCATGATTCACAAATGACATGAAGGTTGAGTGAACTTCCATTTTATACTTTTCCAATGAGGGTTTTGGAATCACGATGTAGCAGCGATCATTATGTAGAATCATCTCTTGAATGCGAATAAATACAATGCCGTCTCCTACGCTAATGACACGGTAGGGGTTGGATAGGATTGCGCGATGCAACCTTCGCAGTTGAAAGCGTTCTAGAATTATCTGAAGTTGTCGTTTCATATCATGAAATGTAACACACTGACGTTTCCATGATACATAGAGGCATGCTGATAATTTCCACATGATCATGATTCAAACCTGAGTGAAGAAGGGTATGCCTAAGAAGGAAGGAGAGAGTAATGTTCATGTGTGGCATGGTGAGTGTACATTTTTTCTGTCTTGATAAGGTGGTCGTTAGGCCGTGGTCTCATAAAGACCGATGGTGCATTCTCAGTGTGTGTGGAGTGTTACTGTAGTTGATCATCATCATCAACATGGACATCATTTCTAAAGGTTATGGAGACAAGATAGGGATTCAACTTAAACAACCTTCCGTCCCTGCGCGGACCCATGTAGATAGTTTGAATTTTAATTTCGAAGGAGTAGAATCCTTTTCTCAAAATGGAGAGAGGTTTGCAATTGAGTAAGTCGAATTCGCTACCCTCCCTTTCATGGATGATGAGACAGTGTCTATCCATATGAACATAGATGTATCTTCTTTCCATGATGGGAACTTGTGGCCGCTTCCTATTGTGTCGAACAATTTCTTTGGGAATGGTGAGATCTTCTTTCAGGAATGCTTCAAGAGTATTGAATTGTAACCGTGTCCAATAGTCTAACGGTACACACACAGCGAGTTCATACTTTGTTGACATGACCTTTAGATAATTCATCCGATGACTTGAAGTTTTTATGGTCGCGACTTCTCCATGATGAGTTATCTTTTCATTGAAAGCATTTTTACCCGATGCTAAAGTAAGGGAGTTCAGTGTACCCAGTGCGAGAGCATAGGAGTTGATGGCTTCGAGCAACTGCATGGTTAGCGCAAGGACGGAAATGATTGCCATGAGCTCAGTCGTCCGTTTTATAACCAGACCTAGCTCCAATCACACGCGTTTCCCTTTCATGTTTTCCCTGTCTTTGTTACGTGACAAAGAGTTATCACACGTGAACTTTTGACTGCGTGGGTGGAAACCTTCCCTATGACTGACTGCCTTCTTACAAAGTCGTTCTAGTAATCACAAAGACTTTAGTGACACACCTCTTCTAGCGAACAAAGACGCATTCATTTATCTAACAAAGAGCCCGATGGTAATGCACAAAGCGCAATGACTCATTTTGTGACACGCCCTTTTCTCGAACAAAGACGCATTCATTTATCTAACAAAGCGCAATGAATCATGTTGCTCTATACGCCATTGCAAAATACTCAGCTAAAAGAAATCTTTATTGCATCTACACAACATGTCGACCATCAAGCAAAGTCGTGGATGTAAACACACAATTGAATCACGATATGTCTAACAACGTTTGCATTTCCTTCCATCGTCTCTACTATTCTGTCCATGATTTTCTCCATATGACGTACATAAAATTGATTACTAAGAGTAATCCATTCTGTGCAATAG
Organism: Prostheceraeus crozeri; assembly: GCA_907163375.1. Classification (NCBI taxonomy): domain Eukaryota; kingdom Metazoa; phylum Platyhelminthes; order Polycladida; family Euryleptidae; genus Prostheceraeus; species Prostheceraeus crozeri. The sequence goes on along the minus strand of CAJQUW010006869.1, from coordinate 34,677 downwards.
GATCCAAAGCGAAGTGGTTTTTGCAAATCTTTCAACTCTATACAACTCTATACATGCAACATGATTGCAATGTTTTAATTGAACATAACGCGCAAGACCACGTTTTCCATATTCACTACATACTAACTGATTACAATACTTAAGATTTCTCTTTGGTGGTAACACCAACTTTCTTTGATGCGCGACGACGTTTAGGTTTGGTGACAGGTTCTTGACACTCTTTGACACAAGAATCAATGACTTTCTCAATGTGATCAAGACCTTTCAACTCAGGTTGATGATGAATTTGAGGAATGTGCAAATTGAGAGAAATCAAAATACCGTCAGATTGATGAGGTCCCACATAAACAGAGGCACCTCAATATGAAATGAATAAAGGCCGGCACCTAGCAATGACAATTCTGCTTCAACTGTCACTCATGAAGTGACTTTACAATGCTTGCTTTGTAAAATATAGCAGCGAGTGCCGCGATACAAAGGTTTATAATAAGAAGTTTTCTTTTCTGGCCACAACTGTTCAGTGGGAATAAGATTCTTTTGCCTCACAAAGTCTTCTAAAATGTCAAGCTGCTGTCGCAACCAATTATCAATAGGGATACTCAGGTTTTGACTGCAACGATTTACTTGCGTATCCACTTTTGGTAAGTATGAAAGATAGAGTCGAACACCGTTGTAGCGCACTTGTTGTTTGTAGGTAGGATAGCCTTGAGTTACCTTTTCAATTTTCGGATTCCACAGCTCGAGATGTTGAGGATTCAGTGATGCAGCAGTTGGAGTAGGATTCATGGCCAAGGCAGTCCGTAACGAAAGAATACCACTAACTACATTCATGATCATCAGAGAAAAGAAAATTGTTAGCTTAGCAGTGACATATGAGGTGGCCCTTAAGAGGACCTTTCGGGGCGTTCACATGATTTAAAGCTTATCACCAAAGTCCAAGTCTTCGTCATCGTCCAGTAAATTAAATGTCTTGGACTTAGGACCCGAATTGAGTTTCAATTCCCTAAAAGACTTAAAGGTAAAGCGTCTAGGTGGTGGAGACGATGGCGGTGATGGTTCAACAAAATAAGCTTGTACAATCATCGGCCACACACTCTCCTGCCTCTCTCTTCTAAAATGCTGGTAAGGTTTAGGCCAGACAGTCATGACACTCACTTGTAAATTTGCAAACAGGATTGATCAGACTTAATTGAGACGGAGAATGGCTTGACCAAGTCACACACGCTTTCCAAGTCAAGAGAATGAAATGAAGAGAAAGTGGGGAGACGTCTGCTTTTATAGTCTCCTGCGAATCCACATTTGACACTATGAGAGCCAATCAAAGACCTCCGTTTCTCCTCTGACTTCGTTGCGGCAGGGAAAAGGAGGCACGCGGACGACTGACTCATGATTGCTTTTTCCAAATCTTGTAGTCAAATCTAGTCTAGCACATTGAGTTGAATATGAATGTGTTTTATGCGACATAAGAGCAAGTTGGATCCATGCTCATGAAATGAATCTAGTCGAGATGCAACTTTCGCCATGTGTCGATGATAGAAATCTTTTGGATCATGCATCGTCTCTGCAGAATAGCATGTAAAATGAAACACTACACGTTCACCTGCATGTTCATCAGTCACTTTCTCAAATTTAATCTCTGCAACTAATCGTCCTTTCACATCTTTATTCATCAAACTGTCCATGAGCTGTTGGAAAACGAAGCAACCTTTAGCAATAGCGAATTCTAAGTCTGCCTCTTCATGATGAAATGAGATGATGTAGTCCCTAATCACGCCACGAAGACTTTGTCGATGAAAACGTAGCGAACAAAATTCATTCGTCAACTCTACTGCATCTGTCATCTTTCTTCCTATCACTTCGGAGACATAGCATGAATGACATTCAGGTGCAAAATGTCACGCTGATTCCAAATTTGGTCTCTGTTTTCCCATCCCAGGCTTCGTTCACCCGCTAGAGCCATTTTCGTAAAAATTCTAACCTTGTCGTTTTTTTCGGTGATCGGGAAAAAATCTTAAAGTCACTCCCAGGCCTCAGCCAAGGAAGATAGGGCCAAACTGTGCTTTCCACTGAATTCGTCTCATTCTTAGGTTTCAAATGAGCTATTGCACTGCTTTCTACGATCCGTAGAACCAAAATTTGGAAGTCTCGTTCCAGAGGGGGGTCAGAACCTTTTTTCTCCGATTGAGCTGGAAACAACCTTCCTAACCCAAAATTTCACGTAGACTCCGAATTTGCCCTCCGTTTTTCCATACAAGGCCTCATTCATGCCGAAATATGGACTTTATCATCCCAAAACGTCCAAAACCCACCTTTTCTAACTCTGGCATTTTTCAGAGAATTTCCTCTCTAAACCCAGGAAGATAGGGCCAAACTGAGCTTTCCACTGCATTTTTCTCACTCTTAGCTTTCAAATGAGCTATTGCATGACCTTCTACGATCTCTAGAACCAAAGTTGGAAGTTTCGTTCCAGAGGGGGGGGACGTCCCAAAAAGTTTTTCTCTCCGATTGAGCTGGAAACAACCTTCCTAACTCAAAATTTCACGTAGACTCCGAATTTGCCCTCCGTTTTTCCATCCGAGCACTCCTTCATGCCGAAAAACGGCCTTTCTAATCCCAAAACGACCAAAACCTACCTTTTCTAACTCTTGCAGTTTTCAGAGATTCCTACCCTTGCCTCACAGGAAAGTTCCTCTGGAAACATCCTTCCCAACCCAAAATTTCACGTGGACTCCGAATCTGTCCTCCGTTTTCCCATCCGAGACCTCCTTCATGCCGAATTTGTCTCATACCAAAACAACCAAAACCCACCTTTTCTAGCTCTGGCATTCCTACATTCCTACCCTTGGCCGCCTTCCTTCCTTCCAGAGGGGGGGTAGGGAAAAGCTTTCCTCCTCATGGACCCATTCCTCCCACCACATCCTTGGCCAACTCTTTCCTGCCTTCCAGAGGGGGGGCTGAGTCAGCATGATGACTCATCGTTGCACATTTTGGCCTTGATTTTGGCACGGGCTTACTACTAATAATATCAGAAAATTTCCGGCCGATGCAAGAAGAAAGAAAGGAAACAAAGATACATTTGTGATGATGAGTAAACATGGATAATCTGCATGCTGTCCATCATTCGTAATAACTTAACTGATGGGAAAAAAGGAATTAATCGCCAGCTGATGAAGCATAGGAAACTTTCGTAATTTTTCAAATGTGCTTTTGAATAGGGGTTATTTATTTCACTTTCCAGTGTCTGGTCGGCGAAATACACTATATAAATGTGCATTATAATATATGTAATATAAAGAATAATATGTAAATGACTACGTATTATTCCACTATTACTAATTATTAAGGCTGATGAAGTGCGCGTCAATTGATTTCAATTTTATCGCTCAATAGTTTTGAAGATATTTATCTCATTCAAATAATCGCTAACCGCTGTAGATCAAGCGTGTATTGCTTTCATTAGAACGAAAACTGGTCATCGTCTCCAGTTTTTATCAGATCTTATTTTCAAAGTATCTGTTTGACATTGAAAGTCAAAATGAATGTGATCTAATGTAAACAAAAAGTTGCAACATTCTTCAGAATTTCAAGTCAAAATTATTTTGAACCTTGCGGATGCTGAAATCTACTTGCGTTTGACCTTTACAATGTTGGAATAGTTCAGATTATCTGATGATTTGAATGATATGCGATTGCTTAGGAACAAGCTTGATAAACTATGCAGATGACTATTATCTGATAAAGTTTGCATTTGAGAAATAGGAAATGGAACATACAGTAAGACTCCATCATAGCCTAATTCATATTCTACAAAAATATACTTTAATTTCATTAGATTTATTTGTTAATTATTATAGGCCTGCTTGGATTATCATTCGATATGTATAAACAGTCGGAGTCGCGATTCGGAAGTATAATGTAACAATATTCAGAAAACAGAAGGATACGGAAATTCTTATCCTTCATTGATATTAATAGTCGAACTATGTGGAAAACAGAGAAATGTGGAATTTCACTTTCGTAAATATGATACAAATAAAAATGTAAATAGGAATATGAAATATAAATAGGTGTTGATAGGGAATATAAATATAATGTAAATATAAATAGGGAATATAAAATATAATATTATAAAAAAAAATAATTTATATAAAATTTACATAAATATGAGAAATATAAATAGGTGGACGCTAATGTCACCAAGCATGAATCTTTCTTTTACTATATGCAGAGATGAGAGGTTCGCAAATTTAGTTTGCCAATCGCTTTTCCGCCTTTAGCGGATTGTGGATTAACGACGGCGAAAAAATTTAAAAAAGGAGCATTTAAATGATTGGATTTAATACTGACTTAGGTTTGAACTCAACACGGTATTTCCAGTGCAAAATCTAGCCGAACGAGCAACTGATTTGAGGATTGTACTTCCTTCGGTTATCACTCTATATTCAATACATTTCCTCGTCATTTGGTTTCGGAAATTGAGAACGGCTAATCATACAGTGTACTTTGTAGTATGACAAAGCTCAGAAAAGGAATTATCAGGTTTGCCGTGGGGATTGATATTTGAGTCCCCACCCTATACCCACAGAAGAGCCTGTGGGTATCCCCATGCCCCCACAGGATTAAAGTCCTAACATATATGCTGTTTTTGTTCGCATAGGATTACTGATTTCAACTATGTCCATCTCAGTTGAACTTAAGGCATGCTATGATTCGATTGTCAGATTTGACACGCGATCTCAGAGTAAAAAATGTGCTAGTTTGACATTATAAAGTATATGCAGATATGATGATGAGTGCCAATTGATTCAAATTTAGATGCTTTAATGCACATAATTTAAGCCCATATATTATTTAGGGTAAAATGAAATGCAATACCAGAATTGAATGTAGACTATAAACATTAAAATGAAGTCGACAAATGTTATCGGTCATTCGTCTGACAGTGAAGGCGGATTTAGGGGCTATCGATGCAGTGCAAAACTCGTCAAAACTCGCAGAAAATCCGTTTTTTCGCATACTCCCTCCCCTTGCACGCATTTGTCAACTCCCCTCCATCGCTCGCACGACTTTGAGAACCCCCAATTTAGGCGAACTGCAATAATTGCTATACTTTTGGTGCACCATGCTGTAATAGGTTAAATTGCAAAAAAGCATATGCACCTTGGTAAGTGCGTGTACGTATTGGAAACGAAATTAGTACCATAAATCTGAACTATTCAATATTTCTGTATATAATAGCATATCACTACAATAGAGTGGGATTATATTTTTCCAGGTGAACCAACTCTCCAACCCTAAACTCTAGATTTTAAGTAAGTAAGTGCACACCATATTTTGAATGATTGAATATCAATGCAAGACAAGTAAGGGCATATCAATACAAGCAAGGATCTGTATGTACAAAGAAGCACCTTTGCAGGAGTTTCATGAAGACAAATCCTTATTTAAGCAAAATCGCGGTTCTAATGAAGGATGACTTTCGGCGTGAAGATAGGCAGGATGTTTAGGCTTGTCGATGGCAGAAATTGATGCAATTGGTGATCATGCGATATGGTGAATTTTTCAAATAGTGAAAGGGCATTTTTCTCAATGGATCAAGGCAATTTGAATGGCAGCCACTTCCACAAATCATTCTATGTGCGCGGCGTAGTTGTTTCCTATGATGCTCTGAGGTCATAGATGCAAATACCGTAAAATCTCTATTTGAACGGCACCTCTAATATAACGGCAGTCTAGAGGAGGAGTTGAAAAATTGAATGGCACCCTCTAATTGAACGCCATCTCTATTTTAACGACACTTTGATGAATTCATCTCCTATATCAATTACATGACTGAAATAATCTTCTGCAAAACGTGTAAAACAGGAAAATAGTTTGTAGAATGCTATGGAGCTACTGGAATGCCCCATTCAAGGCCAAAGTCAGACAGTTCTACGAGAATTAGATGTTGCATGGCGAGAAGGGCTACACCAAATCCGGCAACATGCGAGCGCCATCAATGGAAGTATACTTGAAATGGATTGTCGATGCCTGGTATCAGCTGCCGAAGGATCTGATCATTAAGTCATTCAAAGGATGCGGACTGACCAACGCTCTCGACGGCTCGGAGGATTGCCAGATCCATTGTTTATAAATAAAAAGAGCCACGAAATTCATAATGATCTATTAGCACGAGGCCTTTCGTCCAATCTCAACGGGTGCTAACTTGGACAGAAACAAATCTTAAAAAAAAATTACCCGTTGAGATTAGACGAAAGGCCTCGGGCTAATAGATCATTATGAATTTCGTGGCTCTTTTTATTTATAAACTATCAAAAGGGGATTCATTTTTTTAAAGATCCATTGTTTCAAGCCAGACTCGAACGGTCCAATTCAAACTGGTTTGCAACTTCTCCGGCAAGCCCGAGCCAATGCTGGTGTCGAACGTGGAATCAATCAGAACTTTGACGATGATGTTGAAGGTGATGATGCGAATGACGAGGACAGCTACAACAGCGACGTGTCACTTGATTTTCAGTAGTGAGCTTGTGATTTCTAACCAGTGATTACCGGCAACCTGTGTTTGCTAACTTTTGTCAAATAGATATATGCAGAGTTCCTATGTTACATGTTTTCGCTTTTCATCTATAAAATTTACAGATTTAAGATAAAAATTACTGAAAAATTCATCTCTAAATTCTGATCAGCTAGTCAAAAAATAGAACGGTACTCTCTAATTGAACGGCACCTCTAATTAAACGGCAGTGCGGGGAAAGGTTTGAAAAATAGAGCGGCATGCCGTTCAAATAGAGGCTTTACGGTAAGCAGTGGAGAGTAGTACTCCAAAACAGGTCGCAAAATTCCTTTATAAACAACTATCAATTCACTTTCACCTAGCTTTCAGGTTCACACGTAAAAATCGAGAGAATTGTTAGAGACTTTTTTTAAAAATAAGTTCTATTTCAAAACAAAAATGAGATGTGATTTTCTACTGTATGTACGATACGGCAATCATTTGTTATTCTGAATACAAACTGAACATTTTAATCAAAAAATCCGCTAAACGTTAAATTTTAGAATTTATACTTCAAAATATCATGAACATTCGCCTCCATTAATTATCAACCAAAATCGCAGGCCAGAAAAAAGTTAGTCTGATATAAGAATAAGTCTTACAGAAATTTATCAACTCCAATGACCGGAGCTAATAGATAACAACTAAGCGTACTAAACTTAGATAAGTTCAGTTGCTTGAGATTGGAAGTGTAGTATGAATGCGTGCTATCAACATTAGAAGTACATGTAGATGTATTATACTTGTCGACATACTTGTATAACATGCTGTTTTCTGTATGTAGTAGGTGTGTCGGCTGCGTCTTTTAACCGTTTACCCGCCGCTTACAGAAAAATTGTAAACTTGTATTAATTTTTTACTTTTTTCATGTCTTAGTGGGTCAAATAAGTAAAACAAACTACAATTTAAGAAAAATAAATTTGTCTTAGTTTTTTAAATGAATGTTCCATTTTTGGAACGTTGGCGGCTGTGATGTCGAAAACGAACATATTTTTGCGATCACAGTATGATTGCTCTAAGAATGGACGATGATTTTTATTGTATGCAACATTTTTATCTGATCTATTTTTTATTTAATTTAATGTTTTTATCATGTCATGATGTCTTCAGTGTTGTATCATCATTTAAAGAATTACCATCGCCTATCGGCCATGGTACCTATAGGCCTACTTAGTGAACCGGTCAATTTTCCATAAAATAAATGATTTGAATATTTTGTTGCAAAACAATTTTCATGTCCATTAAATTCATCTGTCAAAGTTTATTTTTCAATTACAGGTTGGCTACATAATATCATATACTATTCTGTATGGAAATGCAGATATTTCATTTCAATGCATCAAGAAACACGTCATTATGAATGATAATCGGCCATGCACCTTTCATGAAGTCTCTTGTCACAACTCCTGCACATTTTTGTAGTATTTCTGGAGCAATACACACATCTACCTTGTGAATACGCTTTGACGAGAAAATGTTGCCCAGATATACGAAATGGCTTTGGTGTGGGTGTAGTAGGTACCCCACGCCTGCGTTTCAAATTGGGTTGTCTTGACTTTGCTAAAAGTGCAATGACGAGATCACGTCGAAGCTGTAAATGCGGCATTTTGTCTTGCATGACATTTACATGAAGTTTCCAGGCTGCAACAACCACTAAATTCAACATGTTGTTGAACAAATTCCAGAACCATTTTTTGCTACGAGAACATGACGATAGGATCCAAGGAGTCTATCCATGACGTCGACACCTCCCATATATTTATTATAACTGGAAATGAGAGCTGGCTGGGGAACGTCTTTCTTTTGACTTTGTTGTTTAACCCAGCGACGAGCGGTACCAAGTGGATGGACAGTTTCAAAATTTGATGCCACAGTAACTACAGCATTTTCTTTCCAACGACAAATAAGAGTATTGCCGTCGCCGCGGACGTCCAAATCACCCATCTCTTTCTTTTTCATAGCTTTCGTTGTAGCAACAGGACATCGTCCGGTGCTATTTTCTCGAATGGTGCCTGTTGCTTTTATGTTCTTCTCGCGAAGTTTGGAAAACAAACTATAACTGGAGAAAAAGTTATCAAAATACACATAATGTTGTTCCGGGTTCTGTAAAGGTTCCAGCTGTTGCATGACAATTCTCTCTCCAAGAGGAGTGCTGTCAGATCGATCCTGAGCCCCTACGTACAACTGTAGTTTGAACGGGTATCCATCTGGACTGCAAAAGGCCCATATTTTGTATCCGAACCGTATCGGTTTCCCACGAATAAATATTTTGCCATTATGATGCCTGTAATAGGGAACCATCGATTCGTCAATACTAAGAAATTTGGAAAACACTCCAAATTGGCAAAACTTGGTGTTCATAAAGTCACATAATGGACGAATCTTTGAATACTTATCACTCCGGTTGAGTTCTATGCTGTCTGCGAAATGCAAGCATCGTTTTATCAAACGAAACCTCGAGCGACTCATTGATGAACTCACAATATCACAACTGAGATCAAGACTCGTAGACCAGTATGAATCTTCTGTTGGTAAGACATGGTAACCACTTATCAGAAGGATTCCAAAAAATACATAGAGTTCGTCTTTTTCTGTAATCAAATTTATACCATGTTGTTGTGCGTAAAGGTTAGTGAAACTCGCAAATGTAGACATGTAATCATACGTAAAATATAAACAGAAAAGATCGATAACTGATTTGTTGATCAATTCAGGATTAGTATCGACAAGAGATGGAATAGGAGCGTCGGGAATGTCATTGAGAAACGTTTCTCTTCTGGACCACCTTCTCTCCCTCTGGAGCTCAATATCACCGTCTCCTTGAGTATAATCATTGTCGTCCACCATTACCTCTATTGCTCCAGGAACATCACCTGGTATAACATCGAGAAGAGAATTGTCATCTATGTCTTCCTCGTCGGCCTTCCTCATCTATGTCTTCCTCGTCATTGGATGCGTCAGTTGGAGGTGAAATACAAATATCGATAGTAGCATCAGTATCACTATTGTTGATCTCATTTTCATCATCATCTTGAATTTTTTCAACAGCTTGTTCTAGAGTGAGATGTCGTCGAATTCTAGGCATGATGACACATGAAATGATTGAAAAATCTATTCACATATCTATTATATTTTAAGCTTTATCAAACTATGGATATTCATGATCAAACAACGCAATTGAAATTCAAACTTTACAGACGGCGATAAAAAAAGAGAATACGAAGAGTCAGATCGTTAGAAAGTTAACAATTCAATTGTCCGACTTCTATGGTAACTGCAGATGATAATTGCTACAGCGAAGCCTTATAATCACTGAATCCAGGATTGAATTCATCGTTCTAAAGTTGGTGTCAATCTTATTCAAAATACACCAGATTTTGTGTCATAAGAATGATAAATCTACATTATATGTATGATATTGACATGTTTTATTATTTACGAGTATCAGTATGAAACAGAAATATTACATAATTCTGTTGAAAATCATTCTAATAATCATCTAATAGCGATCATTCTAATCATCGCTAATAATTTCATTGTATTAGCGAGCAATCACCACAAAAATATCAAGCTTAGTCGACTGAAGTTTGATAATAGAAATCATGTACCCTGTGGGAACACATCTTGCTAATATCAACAGATTATCTGGCGAGGTAGCGATTTTTGTGGATAATTTTTTTAAAGGTTCATTTTCGTGTAAAAACTAAAAAATGGTCATCATTTATCCAAAAACATGTAGATATTTGTTTACTAATGCGAGCTGATTTTTCGCCAACTGGCGAAATCGTGGATATTGTAGCAACTAATTAGTGGTAAGTAGTAATGTTCGTATATTACCTTCACATGAAAATATATTGTATACTCAAAAAGGATCTTTTTTAACTAAAAAAGTATTTAAATACTATCATTGTTGTAAATTATTGAATAGAGATGTAAAATTGATATATGCGGATCTCTATATTCTTATCAAGGAGGAGGAGAGAATAGAGCGGATTACTAAAGAAAACAAGAGAGAAAGTCAAAAGTAAAAGGTGACATATAGAGCGCGAATTGTCGCCGGCGAACTTCGCCAGCGAATATCCCGCAAATATGACTGAACTTTAGCATGATATTCTGCAGCTGACATTCGCCAGTTTTTCGCAGGATTCGTTCCCACAGGGTACATTTCATGCATCGTGCCCGCCAACGTTCCAATATTGGAACATACATGGAAAGATGCGTGTCATTTGTAAAATATGTGTGTTAATGAATAATAATGGAAAACAAAATATAAAAGATGATATTAAGATTGAAAAATCGATGATTGGTTTTAGGTAATGATTCATAATAGACTTAAAATGTGAAAATTTGAAAAATCACTAAAAAAGTTAAAAAAATGCGTTTTTCGTGTTTCTCCGGCACTGTACTCAAAGGGAAAAATGGTTAAGTGAGTTTATATATTCAAATTTTTATGCATTGCGAGTAATAAAAAATTGTCAAAGTGATAATAATTAGTATTTGGATAACTAAAATCTATGTCAGCAAAAATTTTCCAATAATGGAACGTTGGCGTTTAAAAGGTTGATTGTCTCATGTTGAGCATCAAAAATGTGTTGCTGACTAAGTTTTGTTGCAACAAACTCTGTTTCTTTTAATCTATGGTTCACTCGATTTCTTACGGTTTTATAGGTCTTTTCAGTAGGTATTTACTTTAATACGTTACCGCTAAAATCAATGCCGGCTTCGCCTAATCGAAGCCGTTATTAGGCTGGAACAGTTCTCAGAATGGCGGTAGGCTTCCAGCTCTGATACATGGAGATCGTTTTATAGATGTAGAGATATAACATGTACACAAGTTTCCACTTTTGTTAATATTATTCTCTTATATTTACTAAGTGAATTAACTTCCATTGTATATGCTACCTTACCCAATTATACCTAGTAGGCTCATACGAGTATTTAATAATTATTGTAGTTATCAATAATTTGCAAACATAAAAAGATAGCAGTAAAAGATCGATCATTTTTTTAAAAAGATGGCATTCCGGTATGAAAAATGGAGTGCGCACGCATTTTCAAAAATATCTCCTGTCTCCCTACACGAATTTCGCCCTAATACCCTCACCCCCTGACTGCCGTGCGCACTGTATGGATGGCCCATTGGCCCCTTACTGAAAATACTCAAATAGTTAAACAATATTCTGTCCTTTTTATTAATGGTAAAATAGCTTCACACCAATCATCCATATAATGGTAACATTATAATGCAATAATGTAGTGAACAGGATCAGCAGCTTTGTGTTCATTGATTGATGATAATATTCTTCTTGCTGCAACCTTCCTTTTCAGACCTCCTTGATTCACCCGAAGGTATTATATTGTAGGTCATTCAAAATTATTGAATTCAAAATAGATTTTGGTTTTGTGATGATATAAAGTTGATGATAAAACTGTTCTGATTGCTTCTAATAAATGTCAAAAATCATGATAATCCACTCCGAATCTCCATAGATATGCTATGGGAGCTATGGGGATGACCTCAATCCCCATACTCTCCCCACACCCATAGGTCCCCATACCCACGGCAATCCTGGATATCATCTAAGATTATGGACAATGAAGTTGCAATAAAAACGGTCATTAAAGTTCATATAAGCAAGAATTAAAGATATGTTATTAATTTAGAAGAAGCGAGCTAAGAAATACGAATAATGCATGGGGTGGACCAAAAAATAACCAAGCGAACGAAAGGAAGTGATCTAATAATTTCAAAGCATTTAAACTTATTTTGAGCTTGGCTAAATCCTAACATAAGATGCGGGTCCCATAGCACATCCACCTTAGATCTTCATCTTTTTCTGAGCTAAAGCGATTTTAAGTTAAATTGTCAAAATTCTCGATTTTTCTTCATTGTAGGAATGAAATATACTGTGTGTTAACCTTTTCAGGAGAAATATCATGTTCCATGAATGATTAGTAATGTTATGAGTAATCCATCATGAATCAAACTTATAATTTAATTGATCAGTGATTCCTTTTCTGTCCTCTTCGAAAGATGCAACTTTGTGTTGGACAATATGTTAATCACAACCGAATTGGCAGATCAAGCTATAAAGGTGTTATTCTTATTGAAGCAAAAGAATTCCCTCATTTCGAAAATGAATGTCCGAATATGACTAGCTATCCATTATGTTTTGATATTTCATTGAATTTCGACTATGTTTCGAACCACCGACTTTCAGTCGCCTTATGGATGCATTATTTTATCCACTTATACCACTTATACAATATAGGCCTTTACATGTACATTAGCAAGTAACAAATTTCAGCTTCCAAAACATGTTTCGAAGTTCACTGCTCTCTATTACAACCACAGAATTAGATTGTTTAATCGCATCACTTTGCTAAAAGTGCAAACTGATTCAAACAGATGGCACATACAGAAACTTAATAAGTGGGCAAAAAGAAATTTTTGATACCTTACAGAAATAGGAAAAATAGTCGTGCGTCGCTTGCGGATTGCTCTGAATTCTTTCAAAATGCTCCGATCGCCACGATTCCTTCAGATTCGAAGAATTCAGATCATTGCACAAAAGTTTTCTCGATAATGTTGGACCCTCCGATCATTTTAAAAAAGTTAGCAGGCGCATGAAAAAACGTTCACAAACTTCTCTGTAGAACTTGACATCGTCTGTGTCTCTTGGCTGTGAGATCCGATTAATAGCAGTCACTGAAACTTTGCACAATTTGGCGTGTTTAATGTTGAACTGGCTGCTCATTGTTCGATTGCTATGGTATTATGTCAGCAGATTGTGCCATTTTATTTACGTTGCATGTTCCAATGTTTCCCTTCAAGTTAAACGGAAGAAGAGATGACCTGTCTAATTCTGTGATCGCAACACAACTATTTCATTGAAGTAAAAAGTCTTTTATCTCATTTTAGAGAAATACAATATGAGGTATTTCTGTCTTACCAAACGTCAATGTGTATATAATGAGTGCTTAAGTTAGTGACTATGAAATCTATCTCAGCACCAGCGATGCAGAATTGCTTATAAAATCATAGCTCTTTTGCCATCATCAGCTTATTAACAACTGTAAACTGCACACCGTTGAAAGCAACTAAAATAACCGTTTGGTTTCACAGAAAATATCTGTAAATAACTGTCAAAATGATGATGTCACAGAGTGATGAGCTAATACATGACAGTTAAAATCCGTTTATATCAGATAAAAAACGTCTACTTTTACGGATATTTACAGTTTAGACTGCAAAAACCGTGAAACTAATTTTAGCTCTTAATTTTAGCGGATATTTACGGTTCATAGTTTACAATATAGTAACTAACTCCATATTCTGCCAGTCTCCATGAATATATTTTAAATCATATCAATAAATCATCATGTTTAAAGAAACTAGAAATAATTAAAAACACATTTTTAATAATAATTTTTTTTCAATTATCATGCTTTAGCCATATTTTAAGTCAAACTACATTGTAAGCACTTAATTTCACGATGTATATAGTGATACACTGAATAGTTGGCTCTTTATGGATGAAACACATACAGGACGATAGATACAGACTCCAGCAATGAGACAGAGAATGAAAGAGAAATAAGAACAGTTATTGAATAGCATTTTACCACCGATAGAGGACATGCATGTCTGAATGCATGTGCGGGCTTATCTGTTTAGTTTTTGCAGCAATCATAATAAATGTGGCAACGCTGTTATTGACGACGGAAAAAAGGCTCTTGAAAACTTCAACCAGCCTATCCGACTTGCAATCTCTCCTGATAAACGCTAGAACATGTAGTTTGACATCTCTAGCACTAATAAATTATTACGTTAATTGGGAACTTTTGAAAAGCTGTCATTTTCCTATTTTGGGATTCCGTGACTCTACATGATTAATGTTCTAATCTAATCTACATGGAATCTAATATAAGTGATTCTTAAGCCCTATAGTGACTATTGTCATTCTCCAATCGCTCGTTTTTCTTAACATACGAAAATAGAAATAGGGTTGTGGTACCAGCATGGCTTCTGATCCTAGAATCCGAGATGATGCTCTACCATAGTTTCATGCTGTTTCAATAAATACAGGATAAAGAATAGGTCCAATTTTTGAAATTGCAATGGTAAAACTTCTCCTGTGTTAGGTTACTTAGTCTTGTCCCCCCCCTTTGAAATAGTCAAAGTAATAATAATTGACTTAAGCAGAATTCAAAAGCTACACATGCTTGCGCTTTACATTTTCGACGAAGTTATGTAAAATATTGATGATCATTTTGCTATTTGACCCATCTTTCTAGCTTGAGATGAACGGTCCAGATACGAAATTTTACTGTGCATGAATACTTTTGCTATAATGGCCATGATTCCACAAGCGGAGTGAAGTCACAAGATCAGTGCATAGATTTGTTTGTGGAACCAATTGAGAATTTCTTGCTTAATTGCTTCCATTCATAAATTACGGAAAGCAATGTATGGTACGCAAGTTACATGAAAAGATCTACATGAAGGAATAACTTTCAATTAGTCAAGAATTTACATTTCTTGATTATACACGGCGGTGCACCATCGGGTAAGGTTAATGGAAAGTCGTACATAAAAAAGAATTTTAAACTCACAAGTTGAGTCTTTCCCTGGAGAACGTTCGTGAAATCTTTTAATAGAAAATAATACTGATAAAAAATTGGGAAACTTGTTTTAGAATCACGAGATTTTCGCAGTTAAGAAACCATCTGTCATGTCGACCGAGGTCACCAACGTTTAGAGTTGCGATAGAAAACTTCTTATACATATGAAACACGAGAAGAGGAGACTAACTCAACATCATGTCGCATTCCCACGCTGGCAATCAATCAACTAGATTCTACAAGCAGAAAACAATTCCGAATGTTTCAAAAGCCCATCATAAGTCTCTCGAAACACAAAATGTTGGCGTCAACAAGCTACCCGTATCAGACTTTGATCGAAAACGGTGACAATCATGTTTCCGAAAATTTATGCAAGAATCTACCGTGCATGAAATGTTTCGAACTCTAACTTGCTTTCTGCTGCACAGCGGCACATGGCTATGTGCTTCAGATTGATTTGCAAGTAGTCGAAATCAGTGCATTTGAGCTTCTGGATGAGTAAACGAGTGTTCGATCCCTTCAAGGATGAAGAAGACTCGAATAACCATGTGCTTCATTACAGAGGCTGAATTTAGTGTAATCGATCAGAATCCGCCTAAGTCGCAATTTTTTCGTACTTTCAGAACACTAGCTTTTAGAATGAAGGCCACCAGCACGGATTTCTACAGGAAAAGAGGCAGAAAATGAGACTTCTACAGAATGAAGTATTGTACACCCTGCATCTACTACAAATCTGAGCGTCTGCCAAGCTCTACCTGGATTCTGCTCCTGTCAAACGGGATCAAAGAATAATACATGTGAATCCAATTGAAAGCAGACCCCCATTTTCGTTAAAAGCGAGATTTTCTGTACTTTCTCTAGTTAGCGGGAACGTAATACGCATGCAGCTATAATTTTTGACGCGGAGTGTCTTCAGATCATTTCCTATCATGTGCATGTGTTATTAACATTCTTCTGATGGACTACATTTTAAAAGTGAAAGCATGTCGATAAAATGCAGCTAAAATTGACCAAGATTTTGCATTTTGCCACTATTAGAATGCCTACAAAATCTGATTGCCCATGTATAGCTTCATAAACAAAGGATCTAAAGACATTTGATGTCAAACATTATGGCTCTCTAAGCACTTTCCATTAATCAGAGAAAACATACAAAATCTCCCTTTTGACGAAAACTTTAATTTGATTCCCATTGGATTTACAAGTGTTTTTCTTTGATCTTGTCTGACAGGAAGAGAAACCAAGATGCAGCAAGTATGCAAAATTGAAGCAGGCATACATATTCGTAATAGACAGAAGATGTGCATCTATCTGTGAAAGGGCTTGTGAAGGTCTGTAAGGTCCCAATCGAAAACCGGTTGCTGGGGACTGCTCAAACACTGCCGTCTGCGAGCAATGACAGGATGCATTGTGACAAACAGCCAGCAACTTCTCAAAAGAATTACTTCTCCTCGTCACTCAAAGGTTGAGTGCATCCACAACCAGGACGAAATAGCATCAATCAGATGAGCATTTTGGCCTGTAAAGGAATAATAAACATTGATTTGGTACATAGATATTTCGCTTTAATTATTCATGCGTATAATAAATACAAACACTTTTTACATGCATCCGTTGGATTGAATGTTCATTTTCGTTGCTTAATATTTTCATTACATGCATGATCTTCAGACACATTTCCACCTACAATGACTACAATGCAATATGTATGCACATTATGTTCTATATGCTACAATTAGACATATTTCATTTATATTCTAAAGAATAAAATTAGGCTTGATGGTTGGTGAATTACACGCAAATGTAATTTGAGAATCCACCATTGCAGCTCATAACGTTGCAATATTGCAAGAAGGTTGCAAAAAATTATAGAGATGTAGCTCTTCCGATTATAAACTTGAGTCTGTTTATGAGGAGCGAGTTCAGTCATCAGAAGGTCCTAAACACTAGCAAAAATTGAATCCAACCATCAGCGGCTGTATACTCAACTATCACACCTTACTTCGTGATGTGGGTAGCTTTGACATTGCTCGAGTGCCTTGTCGAGAACGATACCAAATTTTCTTTGTTTTTCTCCGAGTTCATGGTCATTGGCCCCCAAATAACTTTCTTCATTGTGAGTGAGACTGAGAAAGCCACTGAGATAGTTTCCAATAGCTGTCGTAGAGACACTGACTTGGGCTTTTAATTAGGTCAAAGAGAGCGGTCTTCCTCAATCAAAAGGTCTCTACTGGGGCTCAGACAAGATCTTGGGCTTACCATCTCCTCCTCCCATTCCAGCATGCTCTCCATCATAGCCAGGAGGAGGCAGTCTTGCATCTTCCCCGAGATTGGAACACTCCACGATCCGCTCGCGGTCACGGGATAACGTTCTCTTTTACCTCCGTCTCTCGTAGTTCTCCGCTTCTTTGATGCAATCACGACAAAGTGGCAGAGGCTGGGATCCTGACCTAGAATTGACTTTTCATAACTTGTGTGCAGCAAGACATGGAATCAGCCGCACGACAGTCTTCTCACCATCGAAGCTTCACAGATAGACGGCAGTTATCGGAGTCTACCCGCATCTTGTTGTCGAATCTATCTGCTTCATAGGGTGCCTTTTATTCCTATCTTAGCAATACACTTCATCTGAAACATCTTTCAAAACTCATAGCACTCACATCTTCTGAGAGATGTTCAGAAATCAATTTTGACTTTCCAGACTTCATTTCTGGAATTCAATAAGCGTTTTCCGAAATACATTTTTCATCTGTCATAATTAATGTCATCCAAAAATCGAATTGTTCTTCAAAAAATACATATGCTTTTCGGAACTACATATTACATTGTTAAAACACACTACTCACTTAGCGAAATTTAAAATTCAAATCACCGTTCATCAAAAATTCGAAATTCGAATTATCGAAAATTCATTTCACAACAGCCATAATTATTGTCAGAATATCAGATCTTCCATTTAGAATTCTGAAGTTTGAGTATAGTTTTCTGAAATTCAATTGACAATTTTGCAATATTTCCGAATATTTCTGAAATTCATTTTTTGACTCGACAAAACAATGATTGATGTCGATAAATCTTAACGCTTCTAAAAATGAATTGCCGTTCCATGTAATTTAAATGATGTCATCAAAAATGCATGTAAAAAAGATGCAATCAAAATTTAAGACATCGTAGATCAAAGCCCTGTCTTAAGCCTAGCCATGTAGAACGTGTTCCAAGATACTGCTGCTTTCTGGCCTATTCATTTTAATGATTTCAATTCTGTTCATAAATTTGGCAGCAGTATTTTGACGGGTATTCCGTGATAAGCCTACAAAGAAGATGACTAAACATCTTTATATGCTGACCTTTATCTATGTAATGCATGTTATACAAACATCATCATTCCTCCTCAAACGCATTCTCAGTGGGCTATCTTTGACTCGCAGTGTCTAAGTGACATCTAGATTCTCGAAATCTTGAGGTGAAAGATATATTATGCAACAGAGTACATACATTGTATAGCAGAATGCATTAACTATATCAACACAGTCAATTGAAAATTCAAATGATACTTGTATTTTTGGTTGGTTGCCCGTCTAAGGCCGCTGGAACACAGGAAAAGACGTCTTCCATTTTCCATCTTCCATTTGGTATTTCCCTTTAATTGCATGTAGAAAAGAAAGCAACCTATCACACACAAAAGTCATCAGCCGTAAGTCATCTTCCAACTTCCATCGTCCGTCACGCTGTCACACAGGAAAAGTCATAAGGCGTCGTCCATCGACATATGGCATGAAATTATGCGGCTTATGAAGTTCATTTCCATAAACCGTCAGGCGTCAGCTGCGAGACTGCTCTAAAAATAGAACAACGCAAAATGACGTCTGAGGGAAGATTTAGGAAGCTGTCATTGTCTCTTCAGAAGCAATCAGAAAACAACCTTTGTTTATAATGTCGAACGAAGACGAGGATCAAGACAGTAGTCATAGCAACGGTGGATAGTGAAAAATAGCGCTGACTGCACCGTAGTATGACTGCGGTAGGTGGAAGATGGACGATGGTAGGCGGAAGACGGCAGATGAAAATCGTCTCATCACGCCTTATGAAGAATGTGCAAAGAGGCGAGTGACATGGAAGATTGAAGATTGAAGACGCCTTTTCCTGTGTGACAGCGGCCTAATTCTCTTCCAGGCAAAGCTGTGTACACTTGCTGAAATAATATGCAACCGAGATTTTTCTTGCGGTTAATCACTTGCTAATGAGGTGATCAATGCATTACTTATTCTGTTTCTTGATGTCACTATATTATCATCATGCTTCTTGCTTTGAGATTTTCCTTCTGTAACTTAATATGCATGCGCATAGCTATTTCGATTATCTGGGTTTATCTCGATTATCTCGAGCATGGAATCTCTTCAATTCATTTCATATCACGTGTATGCGCTATAATCATGCTTCTGATCCCTCAAGTATGCGAGAAAGTGGTTAAATGAGACAAAATTTTAACCAAACCAATGTGCTTGCTGACATTAAGGGACTTTCTAGAACTGAATATCTTTGGCTTCAGAGCCAAGGGCACATCAGCACATGAGTTTACTACTCGAACACATTCCATGTCAAGCATTATGGCTTCATGTTAAACACCCCTTTCAATAATCCGAGCAAACATAGGAAATCTCATTTTTGCCGAAAACTTCAATCTTCTTGCACATGGATTTACATGTATTCTTCTTTGATAATCTCTGACAGGAAAGGAAGATTCTAGTAACCAGAGGACATATACAGGGTGATTAAATAAGTGTTTTTTCATTCCTCTCGTGCTTTGCCTATGAGCAATCAATAGGAAAGGTGAATGCATTTTCTAACACATCAGATTTTGCGGTTTTATATGATATATAACAATCACATCGCTTTCACATCTTTCGGTTCTGAAATTCAGCTTCTTGCTTTGCCATTTTAACGGAGATTGATGTGATTGAGGAAAAATGTTAGATCTCTTCCAATGATTTCAAGGACAAAATTCGGCTGGGTATTCATATCATTAACAAAACTGATGGTCTCCGTGCAAAAGTGATGATAAGTTTTCGTCGTCATCTTCCTGTCCTCCAGCAGAGCGATGATTGCCACACTGAACAGCTGAAAAGTTGTCATGTAACTGACACATAATGATGGTCGGGTTCGCACACCTATTTTCCACCTAATTTGCAGAATACAGACAACTTTTGAAATGAGTTCAGTTTATTTTTCTTGACATTTTTGACAAAAATACATGTGAGAAAAATACATACTACTTATAATATACTCATTTGAAAAACTGACTGTCATATTTAGTACCCACATACTGACGATTCTTATGGGACAGAGAACTTCAAAAAAACGCATTACTTTTTTTGAATGGATTGATATGTGCACCCTTAGGGTTTTTCAGACTTATTTTTTACAAAGGTAAATCTATTCGTCCCGGAACAGCTCACACGGCAAGAAGAACGCATCAACCAACTTTCCAAAAAGAGATGAAGGTTCTACGATCCATTAGAAGAAATTTAGAAGCGATTTTGTAAAAAGTGTCAAAATAGCTACTCATTCAGCCCCATACCACGGGGTAACATGGGCACTGACTTTGGGCTACATGAATTTTGTATATTTTGACTTATTAAATGATATTAATCAACAGTTTTGTCTTCTCCAATAGATGATTGGTTGATCAAGATAAGAAGTCAAAATGGACCATAACCGTATCAGCTGCACATTGATCGCAAAACAAGGTTTCATTTTACATAACCTGAAAAACATGAATCCTCATTTTATTCGATTTTTCATTTATCACAAAATAACAAACGTTGCATGAAGCGCCTTTTCACTCATGCCACATCAGTCATGTACCAGGGATTCGGAGTCCTATCATTATGATAGGACTCCGGGACTCCGACTCCACATCCCTGTCATGTACCCAATCCTAATATGGTATTTGGTGCAAAGGTCAATCATCGTGATTTATTGTCAATCGCCACTGATAACATGCATGTACAAGATTATAAACAACACATGGTAGACTCGATCTTGAAGCTGAATAGCAATCAACGGCTAGCAGATAGGTTGCGACACTAAATAGCCAACTGACCTGTCTCGAGCGCTGTAAAGGCAAACTAAAACTGATGCCAATCTCAGAAGCAAGTTAGGTGTTCACGGTGAGAGCTTTAAAAGAAGAATCTATATGATTTAGTTTCCTATCTGACTTTCCAAAGTAAACTTGATAACAATAGGCCTGTCTCTTTCTGACAAATCTCATGCTTTGACGCTTTGTTTGGATCTCTTCTCTTTCATCAAATTCTTAAAAACGTTTTGCATTGCTTCATAGTTCCATCTATGTCTTGCCATAAATCACTCATGGATTCTGACTATTTGTCTGGAAGACAAGCATGCCAGAAATAATAATAGTAATGACAAAAATCCACTGCCCATTTTACCAAAGTGAAATGTTAGGGGTGGGGCTATATGGGCACTTTTCTTAGACTCGCATTTTTCGGAAACTATCAACTGTAGGCCTAAATGGAAGTTAGATCTTGGGAACCGGGAAATTATTGGCTTTTTGGGGAATCAGAGGTACACTTCACTTAATGAAATTTCGCTGATTTTTCGGCGTTTTCTAATTATCTTACCATCAAACACTAAAAAAGAAAAAAACCGCCGTAATACTGATATTCCGCATTTACCGCTGAATAAACAAGATTCCGCCAAATACTGCTAGCGGCGGAATCTCCCTGTGTTTGGTTATCATGAAATTGAGTTTTTTTAGTCAATTTGTGCAATTGACGTTCAGCTTCATATCTTTGAATATTCAATGCTCCACCTATTTCAAACACTTTTTCATTTCCATGAGTGTAAACAAACTCTACATCGCATCAAAGGCGGCAACACAAAGCTGAGTTATCAATTTTGTTAGCCTTCACTTTAAAAGAATCAAAAGTTAATGAAGTATTTTCCATATTGCCATTAATAATAAATAAAATGAAGTTACACTTCAGAATTTCGTGACACTATTAATCTATCATAATTGAAGAGTAAAAAGTTTGGAAATAGAAATGTTCTACGCAAGCCGTATAATCACAGGAATATTTTAATTCATTCAACAGTCGAATGGAGTGTGGGCGGCTTTAATGTCGAGTTAGCACGCAAGAAGACATTTTTCTTAGTGATGCATCTGTAAATCCTTTCTGCATGTGTCAAACATGTTTACTCAGCAGTATTTCCGTGTTTCAGGTACGCATTCAGAGGGCATATAAAGTGTATGTTAGTACATGCATGAAATTTGACATCATACAGCACACTGCTGACATGTAATGACCGTATTCATGGTTACTCCTACACGTTGATTATGTGCTCCTGGCAGCAACCACTCGGCAAGAATTAGAAGACCAAGTCCATGTTTGGTCGACGCTACTGGATGAAAACGGCCCTCGGTTCAATTCAACAAGGGTTTGCAAAGCGAAGTAAATAAAGCCAAGTGGATTTATCCGTCCCGCATCAATATATGGATTCGATTTCACAGAAGAGAGGGCCAGGCATAGTAACTTTTCGAGAGAGGGAAGCCCAAAACGATCGATGTCGTCGATTTCTCTTTATTGGCTAATAAAGAGAAATCGACGACATCGATCGTTTTGGGCTTCCCTTTCTCGAAAAGTATGGATTCGATTGTTGCCCTACCATATTGAGGCACAAGCGACACTTCGTATGCTTCATTGGGTATTTCAGACATACGCTCACGGACAAAGTTGGTAACTGCACTGTCAGAGAGGTCATGGGGTGGCTTCAAATCTGATAAAATGCACGAATAACTTCCCTCGTGGTTAGGACATGTCGACCGAAATGCGATCGATCGGTGGCGCAAACTGCAGTCATGAAGATTGCAAATTGCCAGTTTGCCTGGGCATAGAACAGAAAGAAGTTCTCAGACTTGAAGAATTTAAGCACGATATTCCTTGGGAGCCGTAGACACAGCTTTTCGCCCTACAATGGCTCGTCAGTATGGCTCGGATTAGCCCAAACTAGCTTAAAATATCTAGAATGGATGAACAAGCTGAAGGACTGCATAACAGGCTGATTTGCGTTTACATATCCTGTCTTTATCTGACTTTCTATTCCTTGCCCTGGCGAACTGGTGCCCAGCAATCTCTATGATTATCAAACACACGGCTAAGCTATGATAAGCAAACGTAGAGCACACTGTCGTACAGTCCCAGCTTGTTCAGGTATTCTAGATGTTGGTACTTGTAGGTTATCTCCCTCCCCACGTTTTCAAATTTGTCTACAATCCGTAGAAATGATTCAATTATCACAAAACTTCAGAGACACGTACATATTTGAATATATTTCCTACCCACATGCAGAATTTTATGCAAATCGGACAAGTACTTCTTGAATTAGAAACGGCGACGTGAAGTGTAACGATGTCAGCAGCTTGATCTGACTTCTCCTGACCTCATCGTCAGAGCAGATAGCACTAGGTCAACAAAGCATGTCGCGACAACTCATGAAGTGATAATGACCCAGACCACATACTTTCCATTAATGTGCTTAACTTAAGAAAGTTGTGGTGGGTTAGTGGTCGTGGGAAGATTTCAAATAAGAGTGGATGAGACAGAGACGGAAAGAGAACAATGCATACACGAGTAACAATAATGTGTCGAACAGACAAAGTCAGATCAAGCTGCTGACATCACTACACTTCACGTTATCGTCTCTAATTCAAAAAGTACTTGTAGGATTTCCATAATGCATGTGAGTAGAAAATATACTCATATGCGTGTATCTGAAGTTTTGCAACGGTTGATTCATTTTTACTGATTTTAGACAAATTTGAAAATCCGTTGAGGGAGAAGATAACCCATAAGTACCTAGATGTTTAAGCTAGTTTGGGCTAGTCCGAGACTAACTACAATGGTTATCATTCCCGACGGCAGACGAGCACTGTTGCCACAGGAACAGTATTTCCGCTAGTATACAATCCAATTTTTTTCGGTCAAAAATTTAATTAATTAATTAATTTACAATCAATTATTTTCAATTCTTGCCTTATTGAGTGCTTCATATGATGTCAGATGCCTTGATTTTAAAAGTCACAATGCCGTGCTCTCTTCATCACTTCTAAATGCAGTGAGATCTCTGCATCATAAGGACACACTGTACAGTGCATACTTGTTATTCAAGTTTGTGCCATTTTTAACAACAACGAAAGCGGCAATGAAATGTCTAGCGGTCTAGAAAAACTAATAGAAATAGAGTTCTAGAAAATTTGTGACCGTCAACAATTCATGATGTGCTGATGGGCGTATTCTGTTCGTCAATTGAAATTATAAAAAAGTTTTGATCGGAGTTAAATGGTTGGATATTATTCGCTTTTTTATCAGCGACCAATGCAACTTATTTGATTGTTGTGTCGTTGGCCAATATGTACGCAAAGTAACCTGAATGACATTTAGTATCAGTAGACGTTCAGGAGCTAGCGCAAGAGAGTAGCCTATTTTCACCTGGCAAGGTGGGTCAATTCTGATCTTGTTGTTGAACATTTCTAAGCTGTCACGCATCGTCACGTCGATGCGATATAAATATGAAAACAACAATGCATTTTGTAATACAGTTGTGCAGAAGGCCAGATACAATTTTGTACGCATTGCAGAAATGGACTATCTCTCAATTGTACTTTTCAGTTTAGCCGTGATTTTATTTTTCAATTACTTTATTCGAAATTTGTATGGACGCAATGACAGAGGCTTACCTCCTCGTCTTCATGGAGTTCCTCTCCTTGGCTATGTACCATTCCTCCGTCCAAATCGCTACGTTGCTTTGAAGAAACTGCATGACAAATACGGTCCGATCTTTCTTCTTCCTTTTTTTTCTAGCGAAATGCTCGTGATAGGATCGATAGATATCCTTCGAGAAGCATTGATTGAGCGCGGAGATGTTTTCTCCAATCGACCGACTTTTCGGTATGTGCAAAAGATGATGCTGGGGAAAGGCATTGTTTGCACAAGTGACAAGTTTTGGCAAGAACACAGGCGCTTCGTTCTTCGTGCTCTACGTGATCTTGGTTTCGCAAGGACATTATCTATGGATGCAATCCATGACGAAGTACAAACACTGACAGATCATATCGATTCAAGCACCTCAAATCCTGTGGATACAAAATTCTTGTTTTCAAGGATGACGAATAATGTTATTTGCTCACTTGTTTTCGGACAACGTTTCGAAAAAGACGATGAAACATTCAACAAGCTCCACGAGGCAGTGGCAAAAATGATGGAAATAGACAGCAACCCTTATGAAAACATTCCTTCATTTTTTCCTTCTATGCTTGATTATCCGGTAATCATGAACATATATAAAAAATTTGCATTGAGAGAAGGATTAATTTCATATATCCATCAACATATTTTTGACAAGCTTTATGAGTATTCCTCTCTAGCGGAGACCATCACAGAACCGAGCAATCTCATCGAAGCGATGCTATTTCATCGTCGATCATTAGAAGAACAGGGAGAACTTGAGCATAACTTCGATGACGAGGCTATTGTAGCAGATGTATTCGATCTCTTTGTTGCGGGCACTGATACAACAGCAGCAACATTGACTTGGGCAGTCGCTTTAATCTCCAGATATCCTGAGATTCAAAGTGAAGCTAGAGAAGAAATCAGAAGAGAGATTGGATTTGCGGTATTGCCGACCATGAAAGACAGATCGAAGATGAATTATATTTCAGCATTATTGGACGAGGTAGCTCGCTTTGCGACAATTGCTCCAACATCTTTATTTCATCAAGCATCGGAAAATACCGTTCTGAGCGGATACAACATCCCCAAAGGTACAACTATTATACCAAATCACTATGCCATTCACAGAGACCCATCTCTATGGAAGAATCCTGAGAAGTTCGACCCGAAGAACTTTATAGATGGCGATGGGGTTTACCAGCCGTCAGACAATTTGATTTCATTCTCATTAGGTAGACGATCGTGTCTTGGTGAATCATTGGCTAGAATGGAGTTATTTGTTTTCCTTGTCGTTGTATTGCAACGATATGAAATGTCTATGTCTCCAAGCGACGAAGAGAACATCGAGAAGATTTTCGAAGGCGATAATGGACTTGTTCGTCATATAAATAAGCATTCAATTGTATTCACGCCAATAAAATCTGAGTCATCGCAGTGATCGATTCTGTGAAATTCTACATCGTTCATGACTGCAAGACGCTTAAAGCGGTGAAACCGAGGAAATAAAATGAATTGCACATTAAACAATCATGTTTTGCTTTACATTGTCTTTCCGCTGCCATCGAAACCCGGCACTACGTTATGTGAAGTAGCAAATACTGCATCCAGTTGAACATGAGTAATCTGTGGTTGTCTGCCGTCACCGAGATTTCGACCCATTAAGTTGAGTATCTCTGGGGTCAGCAACAGATCTGAGCAGAGGTCCTGAATACAAAGTTGCTTGCTACATTCTTCCGCTCTTGCACTTACAGTGGTGTCGATGGTGACCTGCAGGCTTTTAACACGGGCTTCCAAAAGTAATTTCCTTGCCGAATGAACACCGAAAATCCCACTAAGCCTTTTGAAGTGTGAAAAACGGCATTCCAATTCAAATGGCATGAGATCATATCTTTACCTTTGCTTCTGAATCCCTCCAGTAAATTCTAATTACTTGGCAGCTTTCCCTCATGGACATCCTCAACGTTCTCTTCCCAGGGGAGGCTTGTTCGTCCATGATCACTCTCAGCCTTATTACGTCGATCATCACTAGATCAGACAGTTGGCCAGATAGCAACACCTCATGTGGCAGCTGTCTATCCACTCAAACTTCGACGGAACAGATCGAGAAATACGAGGAGACTTTCGTCTCTTTGTTTGATCACTCGACACAAAGTCAGTGCCCGTTTGCATACCTGGTGGGTATCATTGCTTCCACAACCCGTGCCACTGCGTGTGCCATCATCTCTGCAGTGCTGTGATCATCAAAGAGGATATTCGAAGATTGGCATACATACCTCACGAATGACATTGAGGGTCCTTTCAGATTGCCCAATGTGCAAATTAGCGGGTATGGGAAACACATCATGCGACCATTGAAGCTTCCGCTTCATCGACTATGCTCCACAAATCATATTATGGCATATAATTAAATAGCTAGAACGCACATTCACATAGAAAACAGTTTTACACCGTAGAATCGCGTTACTATGAGCTTAATGAATGGCAGCTTCCAGAGACTTAATAATGAGTACTGGTTTAAGATTATTGATATTATGTGAAGTTGATATAAATAGTTTTAATATAATGACATACAATACACCGCTTTAAGACACGAATCTGCAATCATAGCATGTTTTAGCAATTCGTTTGGTTTAGCACCGTTGACCTAGATAGCTACATGTACTGGTAGGTGCCCTCAATTGCAAGTGAACTGACCAGCAGCTCATTATAGTCCTACTAATTTAAGTAAAAATCGGATTTCTTGGGGAAAAATCATTTGATTGCACTAAATTGATCAGTGCAGGCTTGAATCACTAATATCAGAATGTAATCACATCCGTAGTCGGAATTGCTAAATTTGCAAAAATTTCAAATATAATTTTGTTCAATAAAATTATATAACGCGTATGCATATATTCATGCATGTTGCTATCTATTGCTTTCAACACATTGTAATATATTGTTTTGAATGCAATATTGGTTGCCGGCCATCATCTTCTGAGTTTTCTGTATATGCCGAGGCTCTGAGTATGCTTCTTTCCACTGAGAATTTTGATATTGTATAGCCCACCTTTAATGTCTCTTTGATTTTCATTTCATTGAATACAAATGTTATTGTTATCAATCAGTTGCTGTTGCAATCAGTGAATCCATGCCATTTGTAATGAATTACTGAAGTTATGATTGAATCGTCAAAAGCTATGTACATGTAGATGTCCCATAGTTCTCAATAAGTCCCCATAAATTTGTAGCCGTGGTCAGATTTCAAACAAGACTTGTGATTATTTCTTTGAATTCGTGGATGCCCTGTCCTGTGTTCGTTTAGTCTTGGCTAGTCAAGCATGCCGAGTTTGTTGGCTTTGGTTGATTTCGTTGACTTTGGTTGATCTTGGTGAGCAGTAAGACTTCTTGTAATCGTCACCGACAACAATAGTGATTTCTGTTTTACCATCAACAGCACTATTATTCCGGGAGCTACTGACTCTTTCTTCCTAAATTCTCGCACAAAGGACTTGGATGCATGGATTTGTAGATCTTGAAACGCTGAATACAAAAATCAAATTCTTCAGTATCGTAGCCAGTCGCTTTCGGTTATAGGTAGGGTTAAAGGATTCCTATTGGAATCCTCAAGAAATCCTATGGATTGTGAAACACTTGGCAATTTTCGCACATTTCTTTTGCACAAAAGAAACTATTTATCAGAATGCCATGAAATTTGAAACATGATTGAGTTCAGAACATCAACTTTGATATAAAACTTGAAGTGAGTCACATGATTCAGTATTTGATGTCTGAGAGCCTCTACAAAATGAGCAAATTTCATGTTTTGACTTAGTTTTGGCGATTTTACTCATTTTGTAGAGGCTCTCAGACATCAAATACTGAATCATGTGACTCACTTCAAGTTTTATATCGAAGCTGATGTTCTGAACTCAAGCATGTTTCAAATTTCATGGCATTCTGATAAATAGTTTCTTTTGTGCAAAAGAAATGTGCGAAAATTGCCAAGTGTTTCAATTTCCATAGGATTTCTTGAATTTTACCATTGGATTCCAATGGGAATCCTTTAACCTTACCTATAACCGAGAGCGACTGGCTGTGACACTGAAGAATTTGATTTTTGCATTCAGCGTTTCAAGATCTACAAATGCATGCTATTAAGCCTTGTGCGAGAATTTCGGAAGAAATTGTCAGTAGCTTCCGTCCTATATAGAACTTAATGTGAAGATTTTTGAAATAATGATGATGGGTTGAATAGTCTTGTTAATTTTGTGGGAACCCAAAAGTTCTCTCACTCGTCATGTCCTCGAAATGGTTGGAGAGATGTTCAAAGAGGTGAATTACTTAATCTCAGCTGTGAAGAAATTGTTGAAAATAAGGGATTGGTTATTGTCATTATTTGTTTCAGAGGAAATCCCTGATTCCTATGTTGGCAAACAAAAACTAATTAAAGTTTCCGCTTCAGTTTCTCTAAAGATTATGCGCAGAGCACTCTCGCAGAGAAAGTGCTCGGAACATTAAAATTAGTTTTTGTTTGCTAACATCGGGCTCAGGGATTTCCTTTGAAACAAATAATGTGAAGAAATTGTTTCTTAAATCTCCATCCCGCGTTGTAACATGGAAAGAAGATCAGGATCTTCCTCTTTCTCCAGAACTTGTGCTCACAAAGTAGGCACATGGTGGTAGGGTGCGTTCTCATACGCCAAAAACTAAGCTTGTGTGGAAGTTAATAATATAGTAAACATACTACATCTTGAGTTCTTGTTCTCAATCGAGAAGGGACAAGAATTATTATAAATCTCTAAGAAGATTTGATTTCCATCGCGTCTGACTTTTCCTTGCTTCCATCAATTTTGAATCAACTCGAAGAACTTGTCTTGCTCTCATCCATCCGGGTATTTGCTTACATAGGTCAACCCCAAAATTCAGTCGCTGGAATTCCAATAGAGAGAGTAGAGAAATTAAGACTGGAGTTAAAAGTATCCAGTGAAAAGCCCTGGCGCCGACACTCTTCGAATGAGGATGAGGGGGTTCTCGCTTGTATATTTTCAATTGCAGGAATGTTCCCATATTGACTGTCTTTGGATTCCAACAGCTTCTCCCCTGCGATTCCCTACGAGGACCTCCCAACCCCAATCAAGCAATGATGGGGGAATGATCTTGAAACAAGGGTGATGACACAAGCAATGACCTCCGAACAACTTAATGACCTTCTCCTGCAACAGCATGGTCTGATGCGTGTAACTGTGCATCAGACCATGTTGTCCAAAATTAAGGTGTCCCAGGTGAAGATGATGAGTTACCGCAATCTGCGAAATTCCTCTGTCCAAGAATTTAAACTTGGAGATTACGTCCTTCTTCCGAATAAAAAGCGAGACGATCGAAAAGGAGGGAAAATGGGATTGACATGGTCGTCCGATATTTATAAAACTGCGAACGTTCCAGGACGGAGTACCTTCAAATTGAAGAACATTAGCACCTATCTTTTTGCAGAATGTTGTAAATGTAATACATATGAAGTGCCGTACGAGAGATATGTATGACTTTTTTATTGAATGAAATTTCCGTAATAAGACAGAGAGGGAAATGTATCGGCCGACTTTGGATGTAATACTGGAACACAAAACTGTTTAAACCAACAAAACTAATTGTAAAATGAAAAATACTAGTTAAATAAAATATTAAAATTTCCGATCAGAGGTTGTAACCGAACTTAGAATTTTCGGTAGGAAACTGAAGCACAGGGAGAGCGAGTACTGTAACACTGTTGCGATGGTTAAAAGTTGTTCCCTGACAAAAGTTCCTTTCCTTATAATGCTGATACGACGGATGATGGCATAGACGTAATTCACTACTGATTTTGTAGTTACAATAGCAAAGATATATTTGCAGATTGAGTAAAGCAAAAGTATCATGCATTATTCAATTATTATCAATTGTTAATTGCTTCGACGACAACTTTAAGCAAGCTTCTGGGAACTTTTGCCGATAAGTTTAAGAATTGTGCTGCACAGTAGGCCATTCAATCAACTGGAAAACAATTTCTCAGATAATATGAACTTAATATATTTGCAATAAACTTAGCTTTCAAAACAATCTCAGGATCCGGCTTTTATCCATTACGAAGTTACTGAGGAGATACAACTTACGGAAAAGGCAAGTTTTCACCAGACAGTACTAAACTGGGGAGTGTTTTTGAACAGCCAAGAGTTACTGGGGAACTAGAAGATTTGATCGGAAGCACCGGTCCTAAAGTGTGACGTTTCCTAGCCTTATGAGTCAATTTTGAAAGAACAGATCAGTTCAACTGATCCTACTCATTCGCGCACAGTGCACGCTAGGATTGAAGTTTGCTTATGTATAAAAAACTGCAATCAAATAAGATTGCAATGCAAACAGTCAGAACATTCAGTCTGAATTATTCGGAATTGCAAATATTCATAATCTACGGACGTTTACGAGTATGAAATGAGGAATTGCCTCTTTCATGGCTGCTGTCAATAGTCACTTTCGGTACTATGCACTGCAAACTCTAGGGCACGAAATTTCCCTTGAATTAGGCACGAAATTTAGGCATCAATTCTAACCAACACAAGGCACGAGTAGGTACGAAGTTCTTAGTGCCGAGTTCGTGCCCATATATTTTTCCTCCGAATTCATTGGATAAATAAATATTTGGTTTGGTGCCTATGAGTGCCTACTGGTGCCTCGAAGCACTAGAAAGGCAATAACTAGGCGCTAACTGGCACGAAATTTCGGCTTCGTGCCTAAATTAGTGCCTTGCAGTTTACAGTGTGCTTTTGGTGTTATGTTAATTACAGCATGAAGATATTGAAATGAAATAATTAATAAAGAAAAAACCTAGTTAAAAATAAAATAAAAATACCACAAACACATCAAACACCAAAAAAACCACACACACAACCACCCACCAACACACCACAACCCCACAACACAAAAACCAACCAACACACAAACCCCCCACAACCCAACACGACACAACCAACCCCCCACCCCCAACCCACCAACAAAAAAAACACAAAAACAAACAAACGTGTATTTATCCCCACAACACCATACCACCCCAACTCAAAACCAACAACCCCAAAAAAAAAAAAAAAAAGATCAATCCCAAAACCAACCACCAAAACCCAAACCAAACAACCCCCCCACCCAAACAAACAACACCAAACCCAACACCACCTAAACAAACCAACAACAAAACACAACCTACCACACCAAAACCCAACCAACAACCAACCACCCGCACACCCAAACCCATACTACCACGCAACAAATACACACCCACCTATACCAACCACCCAAACAACAAACATTCAAAAACCCCACAAACCACCCACAAACCCAACAACCTAAACATATCCAAACACACAAAACAAACATCCACCAGAAACCTATACACCTACCCTCAAATAAAACAACAAAAACCCCCATCCCCATACCCCACATCTAAACTACCTCATAATCAAACCAAACACACCCCCCCCCCCCCCCCCCCCCCCCCAAACAACCCCACAAAACAAAAACCAAAACCAACCAAACCCCACACATACGCACAAACCACATCCACAACCACACCCAAACAAAAACAACACAAACATACACACACCACCCCCAAACAACCAAACAAACCCACCAGAACAAACCCAAACAAACAAACAAACACACCAACACCCAAACCCAACAACACTACACACAACAAAAAACACCCAACAAAAAAACCCACCACACAAACCAACCAACAAACCACAAAAACACACAAAATCAACCTACCCCAAACATCCCAACCACACAACAAAAAACACCCCAAAACTACAAACAACATCGCCCACCCAACTCCCCAACTCCGCACCCATACACAAAACCAACCACAACCCAAAAACAAACACAAACCCACAACCACAACAACCCTAAAACATTCTCCCCAACACAAACCCGACAACCAAAATACCAACCCACAATCCCAACCTACCACAACAAACCAACACAACCCACCCACAACCCCCAAACACCCCCAAAAACACACACAAACAAAACCCAAACAATCACACCAAAAAAACAACACCAACCAAAACCACACCCCCCCCACCAAACAACCAAACCCCAACATAAAAACCCACCCCCACCCCCCAAAACCAAATCCCACCAAAACCCAACCACCCCCCCATTAAAACACAACCATTCCCCAAAACCAACACCAACCCAAAACCCACAGAAACCAAAGGCAACCACCCCCCAAAACCAAACCACCAAACACCACATCCCCACCAACCTTCACCCCAGCACCCACACAACACACACAACAACAAACACAAATCCCCACCCACCCCAACACACCAACAAACCCCCCAAACCTACCAACACCACACCCACAACCCCACACCCCCAACCACCAAAACCCCCCAAATCCAACACCACCCACCAAACACACCAACAAACCACACCCCAAAAAAAACACCAACCCACAAACCCCACCACAAACCAATCAACCCACCAAAAACGCCACCAGACCCCCCCACAACAAAAAACAAACAACATACCAAATAAACAACCCACCCCCCACACAACAACATTCCCAGCCAACCAAACCACGAACCCAACACCCCACCCCCCAAAACCCAAACACCCCCCCACCAAAAAACACCACAACAACAACTCCCACCAACCCCAACCAACCACCACAAAAACCATTACCACCAACAACCACCCCCAAACCCCGCACCACCACAAATCCCAAAACACCCCCCCAACAAAACCCTGACACCACTCCCACAAACACAAAACCCAACCACCAAACACCCAACCAACCCCCCCAACAAACCAAACCCCCAAAAACACCCAACCACCAACCCAAACCCACAACCCACAAACACAAACCACAACCACCACCCTAACCCCAAAACCCACCACCAAAACACCCCACCAAAAAAAGAACCCCCAACCCAAAACCCAAAAACCTAAACCAACATTCGGCACAACCCCAACCCACAACCCAAACCCCAAAAAATACACCAAAAACCCAAACACACCCAACCCAAATTCCAAAACGTGTAAAACAACCCCACACCCAACAACCAAAGCCAACCCAAACACCCAACAACAAAACACCCCAAACCAACCCCCCACACCAAAAACCAACAAAAAAAACACAACACCCCACAAAAACCCCCCCAACCAAATAAACCACAACCAAACCCAACCTACTAACCCACACAACAAAACAACCCACAAACCACCCCAAACACAGAAAACACCAACCCACCAAACAACAACAATTCCCACACACCCACCAACAACCCATCCAAACCCCCCCAAAGCCCCAACAACCAAACCACCCAACCAGAACGCCAACCACAACACACCAACATCCCCAAAACAAAAACCACCTTCAAAACAAATCACCACAAAACCCCAACAAACAACCCCCAACACCCAATACCCCACAAAACACACCCCAACCCCCACACAACCCAAACAACCCCCACAAATCACCAACCCACCAACCCCCACCCAACCCAACACCAACCACAACAAACCCAACAACACACCCAACCTTCCCATCAAACACAATTAAAAATCACAACCCAACCACCCACCACACTCCCAACATCCACCCATCCCAACAATCCCCACCCACACCCCAACCACCATCCCACACCCTAACCCACCAATCCCCTACACAACCAAACCCAAAACCCAACCCCACACAAACTACACCAAACACCAGCACACAATACCCAACACCCCCCC